>CAUYQV010191063.1:0-16034 GCA_963574575.1 Galagoides demidoff | reverse complement strand
AAAAGCAGGAGTTGCAATTTTATTCGCAGATAAAATAGGCTTTAAAACAACAAAACTAAGCAAAGATAAAGATGGACACTTTGGACCATTTTGTCTGAGCAAGCAGATGGTCACCTTTATCTAAAACACAATTTCAGTAAGCGTGCTTATTCTTCACGACATTGCTTTTCCATGAGACCCTTATAGCAACATTCTGGTGCAGTGAGCAGGGTCTTAAACATAGGCCCCAATGACAACATGCTCCCACCTGTCTCCCCTCTGTCATTCATGCACTAGTACCCCAAAACTCTGTAGCAGTGGTAGCAATCTCAGAGGCCCACAGAGCCTCGGTATCTTAGTGTCTTCAGGCTGCTCATAACAAAATACCACGGGCTGGGTGCCTTACATACAACAGAAATTTATTTTTCTCAGTTCTGGGGGTTGGGGAGCCCAAGATCAAAGGGCTGGCAGTGGCTAGAGGTGGTGGCTCATGCCTATAATCCCAGCACTCTAGGAGGTTGAAGTGTGAGGGTAGCCTGAGGTCAGAACTTTAAGATCAGCTTGATCAAGAGTGAAAAAAAAAAAAAGCAATTATCTGGGTGGAGTGGCACATGCCTGTAGTCCCAGCTACTTGGGAAGCTGAGGCAGGATTGCTTGAGCCCTGGAGTTTGAGTGTACAGTGGGCTGATTACGCCATTGTACTCTACCCCAGGTGACAAAGCAAAATAACTGTCTCCAAAAAAAAAAAAGATGGTGGCAGATTCTGTGCATGATGGCCTGTTTCCTGATTCATAGATGGCACCTTCTCTCTGTCTTCACAGGGTGGAAGGAGCAAGTCAGCTCCCTGGAGCCTGTTTGATAAGGGCACTAATCCCATACACAGAAGGCTCTGTGCTTATGACTCATCTTTCCCCAAAGGTGCCCCCTCTCCTAATACCATTACCTTGCCTAGGATTTCATCCTAGGAATTTTGGGGAGACATAAACTTTCAGACCATAGTATCAGGTAAGTAATGCAGCTGAGCAAACACACATGTAGATACTTGTGAATGCTCTGGCTGAATGGTGTGGCCACAACTAGGGCTCAACAGGGTTTGCTGTGAAATTCAGGCTTAGTCTTGCTGATATTGCTGAAAGATTCTCTCTTTCAAGATGAATCTTTTGACAGAGACCAGATATCCCTATTTTTTGTGTGAAATCTTCCAATTTTCAGATGTTGACTCAAGTGCCTTTAAAGTGCAGTCAAATAAAACAACTTTGCCTCGTCACTGCATGGAATAGCCAACGCACATATCACCAGTTTGTGACTTGTGCCTCACCATTTCTTATCTTCTTATTTTTGTCCAGGCTATTTCTTCTGTTCTTAGTTATTCACCTGAAAAATACCTGCTAAAATGTCACTTCCTTTTCAAAGTCTTACCCGGTCTCTTTCTTTATGAGACATTAATTAATTCTAGTTATCATAATCTATTGTTTTAACCCATCTTCATTAATAGCCCATGCGTTTGTTTTTTTGTAATTGTGATAAAATAGATAAAACATAAATTGGCCATTTTGACTACCTTTAACTGTACCATTCAATGGTATTAATTGCATTCACACTGTTATGTAACTATTGTCACTGTTTCTAAAACTTTCCATCCCAAACAGAAACTTTGTACTCAGTAAGGAAGAAGTCCCTTCAGGCTTGGTGCCTGTAGCTCAGAGGTTAGCCCCCACATATCTGGGGGGCTGGCGGGTTCAAACTCAGCCTGGGACCCCCCAAAACAACGATGACAACAACAACAACAACAACAAAATAGCCAGGTGTTGTGGCAGGCACCTGTAGTCCCAGTTACTTATGAGGCTGAGGCAAGAAACTCACTTATGCCCAAGAGTTTGAGGTTGCCGTGAGCTATGATGCCACGGCATGCTACCCAGGGCAACATAGTGAGACTCTGTCTCAAAAAAATAAATAAAAGTCCGTTCAAATGGTCTATTTCCTTATTGATACCCTGTCTAGATGTTCCATCTACTATTAAAGGTGATATACTGAAGTCTACTATTATTATTATAGTATTATGGTATGTATATGTCTTCCTTCAATTCTGTCGATGTTGCTTCAAACATTTTGGGGGCTGTGTTATTTGGTGCATATATATTCATAATTGTTATATTCTCTTGATGAATTGACCCTTCTATCAATATATATTCTTCTTTGTTTGTGTTTGACTTAGAGTCTATTTTGTCTGATAGTGTAGCCACCCCAGCTCACTTTTGATTACTACTTCTATGTAATACCTTTTCCATCCTTTCACTTTCAGTCTATTTGTGTCTGTAGATCTAAAGTATATCTCCTGTACACTGATAACTGGATCACATTTAAAAATATCCATTCTGGGAGTCTCCCATAGCTCAGTGGGTAGGGCACCAGCCACATACACTGAGGCTGGTGGTTAGAACCTTCCAGGGCCAGCTAAAAACAACAATGACAACTACAACAAAAAAAATAGCCAGGTGTTGTGGCGGGCACCTGTAGTCCCCAGCTACTTGGGAGGCTGAGGCAAAAGAATTGTTTAAGCCCAAGAATTTGAGGTTGCTGTGAGCTGTGATGCCACAGCACTCTACCAAAGGCGACAGCTTGAGACTCTGTCTCAAAAAAACCAAAAATCCATTCTGTGAATTTATTCCTGTTTTTGTAGAAAGCTTAATCTATTTACAGTTAAAGAAATTACTGGTTAGGAAGTACTTCTGCCATTTTGCTATTTGTTTTCTGTATGTCTTGTACAATTTTTTGTGCCTTTCACCACTCCATTCTACTTTGCTGATTTTTTTTTATACTGAACCATTTATTCCCTTCTCATTTTCTTTTGTGTATAGTGTGCAGATATTTTCTTTGTGTTTAACTTGTGGATTATGTTTAGCATCCTAAATTTATATTTTGACTTGATTCCCACTTAACTTCAAATAGCATACCAGAGCTCTTTTTCTGTATAGTTCCATCCTGCCTCTTTTAAAATTCTGGTCTCAGTTTACCTCTTTGTACATTGTGTGTTCAACAACATACATTTATATTTTTTTTCTGTATTTCTTTAAAATCATGTAGAAAATACAAATTGGAGCTATAAGCCAAAAATACAATAATATCTGAGTTTATATTTTCCCTTTAAATCTCTGGTATTTATTTTACCAAAGGTCTTTACTTCTTTATATGGTTTCAAGTTATTATCTAGCATGTTTTTATTTCAACCCAAAGGACCCTTTAACATTTCTTGCAGTGCAGGTGAACTATTGAACTCTCTCATCTTTTGTTTATCTGGGAATGTCTTAATCCCACTTCATTTTAAAAGAGAATTTTTTAATTTTGTTATCTATCTTCTAGCTTTCACATTTCTAGTGAGAAAAAAATTAGCTGTTATCGAAGATTCCTTATATATGACATGTTCTCTCTTACCTCAAAGATTCTCTGTTTATCTAGAGTTCTTGACAGTTGATTATGACATGTCTCATTTTGGGTCTGTTTAAATTTACCCTATTTGGAGTTCTCCTCTCTCTTCTCCTCTTTGAATTCCCATTATGTGTATTTGGCTACTAAATGGTGCCCCAGAGGCTCTTAGATTGTGTCTACTTCACTCTCCTTTCTTTCTCCTCCTCAAACTTGACAATTGAATTGTCTTATATCCGATTGCTGATTCTTTCTTCTCCCTGCTTAAATCTGTTGTCGAACCCCTCTGGTGAATTTTTCATTTCAGTTGTACTTTTCTGCTTCAGAATTTGCTTGGTTTGTTTTTACAATTTCTATCTCTTTATTGATATTCACTTTTTGTTCATACATAGTGCTACGATTTCTTTTAGTTCTTTATCTGTATTTTCCTTTAGTTTGCTAAGGTTATATAAGAGAGTTATTAAAGTCTTTTCCTAGTAAATAGGATATTGGGAGTTTCTCAGGAACAGTTTCTGTTATTTTTTTTCCTTTAAATTGACTATGCTTTCCTGTTTCTTGTGACTTTTTTTTTTTTTTGAGAATTGGATATTTGTATATTATAACGTGTAACTTGGGAAATCAGATTATCTCCCTTCACCACATTTTTGGTGTGTTTTTTTTTTCTTGTTTTGGGTTGTTGAAAGCTGTAGTAGTCCATTTATTTATTGACGTTCCCAAGCAATTATTGTAAGTACTATATTCCTTGTCATATGTGGTCTCTGAAGTCTTTCTTCCTTAGCTTGTGTTCAACTAATATTTTAACAGAGATTTCCTTGGATTCTAGGTGTTCTCCAAGCAACCAAAACCAGGCAATCAACAAACAAACCAATGAAGCATAGAAAAAGTGAGCAAGAGATAAATACCTCTCACAGTCTTTCAAGATTGGATCTGTACCAGTGTACCAGTGCCCTCCTTCAACATTTAGCCAAGCTTACACTGAGCCCAGGAATCAGTCTTTTTTTTTTTTTTTTTGAGACGGAACCTCAAGCTATTCCCCTGGGTAGAGTGCTGTAGCATCACAGCTCACAGCAACCTCCAACTCCTGGGCTCAAGCGAGTCTCCTGCCTCTGCCTCCCAAGTAGCTTGAACCACAGGCGCCCACCACAACACCTGGCCATTTTTTGGTTGTAGCCATCTTTGTGGTTTGGCAGGCCTGGGCTGGGGATTCGAACCCGCCACCTTAGGTGTACGTGGCTGGTGCCTTAGCCGATTGAGCCACAGGTGCCGAGCCAGGAATCAGTCTTAGGCTAAAGTTTAGGGTCTTATTAAGAAGACCCAAAATGAAAACTTGGGGCCTTTTCTGAGCATGTGTTTTATTGTGGCCATGCACATGGCTTTCTAAATTCCCTCATATACATGATTATTTTTGAATATCTTAATTTCCCAATTCACTCCAGCTTTTGCCTCAGGCAGTCTGATGTATATTTCTACTGTGCCCTTTCGTGGCCTCATCTGAGAGTAGTTGGTTTCAGTCTGCAGTGTCAGTACTTTTCTGGCCTGAGTTCTCAGTTAAGCAATACAGAGATGAATCCCTTCTATCAGTCCTTCGGGTTAGCCCTTAGACAAGTTAGAATGAAGATACACAAAAATTAACACACAAGGGTTATGCTGCCCTCTCTGGAGTCAAGAACCAGGATTCTCCTCTGGGAACAAGGGCTGTTGCTGCTTTAAGACCAAAACTACTGTTGTGTAGGGGAGGACATGGCAGGGGGCAAGTAAAATTGGGTTACAAAAATTTCCTACCATTTGGAAATATCTTTTTCTCAATTCAGCACTTGCTTGGTTCCTAAAAACTTGTGACTGCTTTCTAGAACTCATACTGGCAGGTCCTGCTTGTTTTTCTATGTTTCTTTTAGGAAATGAGAACCTGGAGCCACCATTTTGCCAATGTCAGTCTAGTCTGTGGTCCTTGAAAGTTACGCTGCTGTGGTTTTTTTATTCTCAGAATCTGTCAGTATGCTTGGTATCAGGGAAAGGCTGGATAAATGTTGATTAAGCATGTCCATTTTGGTGAGCATCTAGGTTCATAGCAGCACATGGATGAGCATCCATGGCCTCCAGTTTGTTCCTGAAGGCTCTGGAAATACCTGCCCCTTCTGAGTGATAAAGAATGTGGGGACTGATGCAGGCCAAAAGCTGCAGGGGGCGGAGAATACCAAGAGGCACAAATACACAAAGCCAGAACCATGAGTAGACTTGCCTTGCTGTATTCTATTTGTGAATATTCATTTTTAAATGGTTCACGATGATGATGATGTTTACCACTGTTTCAACTCAAGAAAAGGATTTCCTCAAGAATTTTCCAATGCTGAGTGTGCAAAAAAAAAAAATTGGTGAGACAATATTATTGTTTAAAATGTTTTTAAAGGCTGGGTGAGGTGGTTCACACCTGTCATCCCAGCACTGTGGGAGGCCGAGACGGGCGAATTGATAGAGCTCAGAAGATTCAGACCAGCCTGAGCAAGAATGAGACATCTCTACTAAAAATTTAGTGCCTGTAGTCCCAACTACTGGGGTGGCTGAGGCAAGAGGATTGCTCAAGCCCAAGAGTTTGAGGTTGCTGTGAGCTATGATGTTGTAGCATCAGAGGGCGACAGAGTGAGATGTCTCTCAAAAAAGAAAGAAAAAATTGAAATATTAAGCAGTCAGAAGAGCTCTTACCATATTTTGCCATGTATTACACTCTCCCACGTTTTCGCCCAAACTTTCAGGAAAATGTTCCTTGAGAAACTGGCTGGCTCTCCCCCAGGAGAGACACATCTGGGGAGTGCTGGTGTTCCTGGCACAGCCCTCCCATCACTGCTCTGGGAAGGGTGCCCCTTCCTCTCTTCTGGGAGCACTTCCTTCCCTTCCACATTGTGGGCCACAGCCAAGATGGCCACGCACCTGGCTGGTGGCACAGGAGCTTCTGAGGCTACTTGGCCTATAGACAGCCATGTGGGTCCCGGGGGGCTGTGTGGGCTCCCAGGCCTCTCTGTGGGGCTGGACCTTGGGCCTCAGTAGCTCTAACACTGCCCCTTTCCCTGATCATGGCCCTTGGCACAGGCTGCTCTGGCCTGGTCCTGCTGGATCCTGGATCTTCCCAGAATGGAACCCCATGAGCCTGGTGGGCCCAGGAGGGAGGGTGGGCAGCTCCTGCAGGCCCACTGGACTCCCCTGCTCCCGACCCCTACTACCCATGTATAATGCACATCCTTATTTTCCCTCAAATATTTGAGCAAAAGGTCTGCGTTATACATGTGTCATGGATGTATTTCTTGTAAGTCATTCTTATCCATTCTTTAAAGCAGTTTGACCTGGGAGTCCTGCTAGACCATACTTAGCTCAGCTGCAAGAGGTGTGAACATCAGAAAGTTAAAACAAACAAACCCCCCAGGAAGCAGGAGTCCGACTTTTCTTTGACCATCCCAGCTTTCTCCCGTATATTGTTCAGAGCTTTTGGGACTCAACCAACAGAAATGGTGCCTTGCTGTCTCAAATAAAAGAGCATGATGTATTAGAAGGCTCTCTGGGACATTGTGAGCCAGAGGATCTGTGTGGAAATGAGTGAGAACCATGGACCTTTATGATGAGAAGAGGCCGGGTCACACCGGGACCACAGGACCTACCTGTCAGGACCACGTTCCCGGGATGTTCTCTGGAGTCCAGCATCTTGCTTCAGGCCGAGTTCCGTTCACTCCATCCTGGCCTTGCCTGTGTTCTGGGTGGGTCCAAAATGGAGCGTCTGTTGCCTTCTGCTCCTACAGCAAAGCCAAGCCGCCATGTGAAACAGGGGTCAGATGCAGGGCCGCCAAGAGCAAACAACCCAACAAATACCTCTCTGCTTGCAGGATTTGGGTAGACAAAATTGAAATCATTTTGTGAAGCAACCATTTATTAAGTGCTTTATTGAGGTACAATTCACATGTCCTAAAGCTCACTCGTTATAAAGCATACGTTTTATTGAGTTCTGGCACAGTCACAGAATTGTGCAGCTGCCACCACATTCTAATTTTAGGACAATCCATTTGTTTTCAAAATTGAAGATAAAGATTTTCATGTTATGCAACCTTGGATAGATTTGGAAACACATCTGTTCCACAGGGCGGTGTGTCTCCGACCACGACTTCCTCTTGCCTCCTGCTGTTTACCCTTGAAGGCACAAGGAGGGCAGGGGCTCAGGGGCTCCGCAGCAAGTGTGGGTTCTGAGAGACGGTATGGCAAGGTGGCTGGCTGGTCATTCCTTCCCTCTGGTCCCAAATGATCACATTCTGAAAGGAAGGCGAGGGCGGGAGGCTGCCTGGAATGGTTTGTCTCCTTCATCATCTGCAGACAGAAGTCCCAGTGCCCTCTTTGTACCCATCTTGGCTTTACTCTTACTCTTTAAAGCTGTGATTCCCACCCCCCGGCGTGCACTGGTACTGGTGTGCCCATTAGGAAATGGGCTACACAGCAGGAGGTGAGTGGTGGCTGGTGAGCAAAGCTTCATCTGTATTGACTGCCACTCCCCATCGAGTCACCACGCTCTGCGTCTTGTCATGTCAGAGGTGGCTTAGATTCCCACAGGACCAGGACCCCTACTGTACTGCGCCTGTGAGGGATCTGGGCTGCGGCTCTTTATGAGAATCTAACGCCTGATGATCTGGGGTTTGGACCTCAACAGGGTGGTGGAGGTGACAACTTCAGGCTCCTACTGCCTGGCTGGCCCCTCTGAGCACACACCTGGACACGTTGGGCAGAGGACTTCTCTGCTTTGGACAACTACATTAGCCAGGTTTAGAGGCCATGTAGCAAATGGTGCGTGGAGTGTTGAGTGTAGGTGTGGGTGATGTCACGAGGTGTCCAAGGAGACTCTCATTTCCTCTCCGCTCACACCCTTTCCTAGTAAATCTCTGTAAAACCTGAGTTAGGTTAGGGCACCCAAGGCAGGCATGTAGCAGCTATGGGGATCGAACCAGAAGACTTTGTGGATTTAGAAGCCAGGACTATCACTTGGGCAGCTCTAAGAGACAGGTGTAAGCTGAGCGGAGCAACCATCTGAAAATAAAGGGGGGAGGAAAGTCACAGGCAGAGCTGAGAAGGGGCAGGTGCCTCGAAGGAGAGGTGAGAGGAAGGGGGAGGAAGAAGGGAATGAGAAGAGCTGCCTGGAGGCGTCCTAACAAGAGCTGCCTTCCCTGGGGTAGTGGCTGGCTTCCTGCCTGGAAGGTGCGGGGAGGCTGCATCAGGACCTGGTGCAGTGGGAAAGTGACAAAGTGGTCTCCAAGACAACACGGAATGCTTCTTCTTCAAATATTTTATTAATCTGTTTGGCCAAACAGGTAATGGAAACAGAATAGTAATTTGCTAAAAAGTTCAGGTCATGAATGCCCCTTTCCCACAGGAAACAGAAGACTCCATGGTTACAGAATGCACCATTGGGTTATGACAACGTTTCAAAATAAGGTTTCCATTTCATATGTAACAATGTAAACTTCAAAAATAGTAAACTCTAACCCCCGTCCCTCTTTACAGATCTATCACAGATAGAATTTTCTGGCAGACCTAGAGTGTGTAAGTAAACAGCCTGGTGCTTAAAAGTCTCATAAAAAGGTTTACAGATTCAGTAAATAGTTTTTCAGTCCTGGTTGGGAAGTAAAAGCAACCAGCAATCCCCTGCTGCACCGTCTACCTTAAACCGTACTGTGACCACGGACCGCGTTCCACAGACACTGGTCATCAGCTTCGTCGTGTTTGCACGCACACACACACACACACACACACATATATATAGTTTTATTTGTTTCTAAAGTTTTTACATCTAGATTAGAAGACGGCGCTAGTGACTTATCACGTCACCTCGCTTCACAAAGGTAAGATGAAAATTCTGTAGAAGGCACTGAAATTTCTCTTGCATGATCTTACGCGGACACACGAGAGCAGGCCAGCCTGGGCTTGGGCTTCTCCGTCCCTTCCTGTTTCCTGGCACAAGACTGTCCTCTGATGGTTTTCAATGTCCATTATCATTTCTGTGTCACCTCTTCACATCCCAGCCATCCCTCCCTCCCTCCACCCCAATTCATGGACAGTTATCATTTGGTTCATTGAAATTCCTTAAAATTAAGAGTACAGCTCTGGTATAAAACAAAATATGACCTACCATAGCTGAAAAATAATCACAGTGTGCGATGTCATGTTCGGCTGCTGAGATTCAAAACATTTGCCCTGGCTTGTCAAGAACGTCAGTCCTCCAAAACAATCTCTGCAAAATCGTTTGAACCCACTTTACATTCATTGATTAAGCGCTGAGAGGCACTTCTCTCCTCTTTCATCTCAAATCGGTACCATTAAGTGGAAGGTCTGATGTGGAAAGGGCAAGCAAGTTGCACATGCCAATAATACCATAGAACTTACCGTGGATGACCAGGACTGTACAGGTATGTACACCTTACCCAGCGGGGGCTCCTCTGTCAGGAACAGACCTCCCAGTCACACTGTGAGGGTGTCACCACCGAGGGCGAGGGTGTCACCACCTAGAGCGAGGGTGTCACCACCGAGTTCCAGAGCGCCCTTAGCGCGCAAAGGAGGGGCGGGCTCTCCGGCTCTTGCTCTGAGGTCCCGCGCCCAGGTCTGCGCCGCCCTCCGCAGGCTCCTCCTTCTTCCTCACTTTGAGGCGGGTGAGCAGCTTGATCAACCAGACGTCCCACTCTTCCGGGAGGAGCAGGAGCAGAAACCCCAGGCCGATGATGATGATGGCAATGATCCGGACCCCGTTGAAGACTATCTGACTGGTGTAGTGGTCGACCACTGTGGGAGGCAGAGCAGTGGATTACTCACTTGGGGGGCTGGGGGGGGGACAGGGCGGGGCCTGGGGCATCCCCATCTGCCTGGAGGGGTGGGGTCTTCCCTGAACCACAGAATCCTCTTCAGCTTGGTTTGGTTCCAGCTGTGGCTGCCTGTGGTGAGTGAATCACCCTTCACCTTATAAACCTTTCTGGTGTTCCCCCTTGCATTTCACGTCCCCAAACTGAGCTGGCACTGAAGTTCAAACACAGACTTGGGTGAGAGGCAGTGCACAGGTCTACACACACACACACACATAGACATGTCGACCCTTGAGCAACATGGATTTGCATTTTGTTTGGAAGTGGACTTTTTTTGGCCTCTGTCACCTCTGAGCCAGCAGACCAGGTAACCCTGTCTGCCTTTTCAATATGCTGATTATGAGGAGGAAGGCCTTAATGCTGATCTACTTCTGTCAATGAAAAGTCAATGGATCCCCTCTTTTTAATGATTTTCTTAAAAACACGTACGCTTCTCCAGCTTACTTTCTTGTAAGAATACAGAATTTGATACATAATCATATAAAATACGTGTTAATAGACTTTATCTTATCTGTAAGGTTTCTGGTCAACAGCAGGCTATCAGTAGTTGAGTTTACCCAAGTCATATGCAGGTTTTCAATTGTGTGAGTGGTTGTAGCCTTTAACCCCCTGTTCTTCAAAGATCAACCGTATTTTAATTTTTTTTTTTTTTTTGAGATAGAGTCTCAAGCTGTCACCTGGGTAGAGTGCCATGGCGTCATAGCTCACAGCAGCCTCCAACTCATGGGCTCAAGCGATCCTCTTGCCTCAGGTTTTCTATTTTTAGTAGAGATGGGGTTCTTGCTCTTACTTGGGCTGGGCTCGAACCTGTGAGCCCAGGCAATCCATACGCCAGAGTGCTAGGATTACAGGCGTGAACCACCGTGTCCAGCCTGTGTTTTAATTTTTAATATTGGCAAACCATTCTGTTACTTCAACAGAGGGAGACATTCAACCAGCCTGTCCCACTAACAGATGTTACGGAATGTTCTAAAAGCTGAGTGGTGGCTCCGCCTTGACCAGTCCGACAAGTAGCATCTCCTCTGCTTCTCTCTTGCCCTCAGGAGCTGACCCTGATTCCTTCCTTCAACACATTGAAGCTCTTACATTGTGGTAGTAATAAATTATTGAACACCTGGCTATATTCTATGCTCAGAATAGGTCTTTATATAAGACTTGGCTGGAATATGTCTCCTTGGAGAGAAATATCGTGTGACTATAAATTAAAGTTACAAAGAATGCAGGGGGAGTATGTTGATAAGTCATATTTCAGAAGCCCACAGTGTGTCTGGACCACTTTTTACCAGCTATGCAGGAGCTTAGGTTTTTTTGCATCTTAAAGTGCTATCCATAGAATATTTCATTTAATTCTCACATCAACCAGCAGTGCTGAGAGCAGAGCTGATGACTTGGGACTCCAGACCTCCAGGGGGCCATGGTGGTGTTGGGTCAGACTCTAGTCCCCTGGCGCCTGTCACATTGCTGCCAGGATCCTGATGGCAGAAGTGCCAGGGCTATGCTGGGCATAGAAAGCACATGTGGGACGGGAGAGGAAGAAGCCAATTCACAGGAGAGGCTCAGGAAACTGAAAGTTGCTTTGCTTGTGTTTCAGGGCATGTTTAACACCTTAAGAGAAGGGCACAGCTTTCCAGGGAGGCAGAGCCTCTCCCGGCCTGGGAGAGGGAACATTCAGGAGATGGCTCTGGGGGACACTGTGCCAGAGTCTTGGAGAGGAGGCATTGTTCACAGACTTCTTCTGGCTGAGAGAAAGATGCACAGGGAGGTGGGGGGTGAGGCCAGGGAATTCTGGGAAAAAGGCCAAAATTTATACCCGTGTAAGGCAGGCGGGGGGAACAGGTGATGACAAGTTTTTGAGAGAGCTGCCTACAGGGTGCAGTGGTAGTAAATCCCAGTGAGGTCCAAGAGCTTCTCTCTCCTGCTTCCTGGGAGTGGAGGAAGATGATGTCACATGCTCCACATCACAGCCTGAGCAAATCTCTCCCTCCCAGAGTTACTTGCAGGTAGTAATTTTTTTCTGCTCCTTAATTTTCTACATTTACTAATAATACTAATGACATTCATCTCTGCTCCCCACACCAGTTAGAACAGAAATGGCTTTAGATGTTCTGTGTCTTGATGCGGTGTGTGAAAATCAATCCGTTATGGAGAAAATGGTGTGGATACTACATATAACCAACATCAGTATTTTATGTAAATGCCCTTTTTTCTTTCCAAAAGGTTTAACATGCATTCTATACCAGGCTCAGAACATATGGGAGTGTATACGTTCGAGTGTGTGTGCAAGTGTGTGAGTATGTATATGTGTGTGTGTATATCTGTGAGAGTGTGTGCATGTGTGTGCAAATGTGTATACATGTCTGTGCATATAAGCATATATGTGTATATGTGAGAATGTATGAGTGTATGTGTGTGCAAGTGTGTGTGTACATGTGTGCATGTATGCATGTTCATAAGTATGTATGTGTGCACATGGGTGTGTGCATGTGTGAGAACGTGTGTATGTATATGTGGTTGTGTGAACAAGTGTGTGTAGTGTGTGCATGAGAGCATATATGTTTGTGTGTGCAAGTGAGCTCGTGTGGGCGTGCATGCAAGTGTGTTTAGGAGCAGATACAGAAAGCCATGTAGGTTTACCTGCATTCACAGGTACACTGAGGACGATTCCAAGAGACATCAGAGTGGGATAAGTAACAGCGATTCCAAAATTTAATATAATATTGAATGCTGAAAGAAAGAATGCAAGAGACACGTGTTACTCGTGAGCGCCCTGGGCCTTGCCTCCTGCCTGGCCTGTCTGATGGGAGTTTCTCTGATGAGGCTGGACTCACAGCAACTACAGTGACCCTTCCTTCTGAATAGGTGAACTGGAGGTTCCTCTGGGGGCTCCAGGGCTTGGGATTAGGGACAGACAACTTGACTGCTCAGGCCCTCTGTTCCCTGAGTTTTGAAGAAGAGAAAAGAAATTTGGGAAAGGCAGCAGTGAGAAGGGACTAGGAATGCTTTGCTTTACTCTGCTGCCAGAGGGGCTTCCGGGATAAGAGTGTGAACAGGGGCTTTGGGATCTCGGCTTTTAGAGGAAAACTGGGCAAGGCACCCCCTTGGTTGCTTTTATCCTTTTCTAGTAAGTAACACACACTAGATTTACACTGAGTAGTGGAGATGATGAACATCATGAAGTTAATAATAATGAAAACTGACGGCACTCACTGAACTTGACCAAGAGATCCACATGCGTTACTGTATCGGCCTCATTGAACCAGACCAAGAGACCTACACGTGTTACTGTGCCGGCCTCACTGGACCCCACCGAGAGATCCGCATGTGTCACTATACCGGCCTCACCGGACCTAACCGAGAGATCTGCATGTGTCACTGTACCCGACCGAGAGATCTACACGCATCACTGTACCGGCCTCACTGGACCTCACCAAGAGATCCGCATGCGTCACTGTACCAGACTCACTGGACCCGACAGAGAGATCCACATGCGTCACTGTACCCACCTCACTGGACCCGACCGAGAGATCCACACGAGTCACTGTACCCACCTCACTGGACCCGACTGAGAGATCCACACGCATCACTGTACCCGCCTCACTGGACCCGACTGAGAGATCCCCACGCCTTACTGTACCAGCCTCACTGGACCTGACCGAGAGATCCACACGCATCACTGTACTCGCCTCACTGGACTTGACTGAGAGATCCACATGCGTCACTGTACTGGCCTCACTGGACCCGACCAAGAGATCCCCACGCCTTACTGTACCAGCCTCACTGGACCCGACCGAGAGATCCACATGCGTCACTGTATCAGCCTCACTGGACCCGACCGAGAGATCTGCACGCATCACTGTACTCGCCTCACTGTACCTGACCGAGAGATCCACACACGTTACTATACCGGCCTCAATGGACCCAACCGAGAGATCTGCACGCCAGCCCCACTGTACCTGACCGAGAGATCCACACGCGTTACTATACTGGCCTCACTGGACCCGACCGAGAGATCCACACACATTACTGTACTGCCTCACTGGAGCCGACTGAGAGATTCACATGAGTCACTGTACCGGCCTAACTGGACCCGATCAAGAGATCCACACGTGTCGCTGTCCCTGCCTCACTGGACCTGACCAAGAAATCCACACGTGTTACTGTCCCAGCCTCATTGAACCAGACCAAGAGACCCACACGTGTTACTGTGCCGGCCTCACTGGACCCAATGGAGAGATCCACATGCATCACTGTACCCAACCAAGAGATCCACACACGTCACTGTACCCACCTCACTGGACCCAACCAAGAGATCCGCACGCGTCACTGTACCAGACTCACTGGACCCAACGGAGAGATCCACACGCGTCACTGTACGGGCCTCACTGGACCTGACAGAGAGATCTGCACGCGTTACTATACTGGCCTCACTGGACCCCACCTAGAGATCCACACAAGTCACTGTACCCGCCTCACTGGACCCGACTGAGATCCGCACGCGTCACTGTACCGGCCTCACTGGACCCGACTGAGAGATCCACATGCGTCACTGTACTGGCCTTACTGGACCCCACCGAGAGATCCGCACGCATCACTGTACCAGACTCACTGGACCCGACCGAGAGATCTGCATGCGTCACTGTCCCAACCTCACTGGACCTGACCGAGAGATCCACATGCGTCACTGGACCTGACCGAGAGATCCACATGCGTCACTGGACCCGACCGAGAGATCCACACGAGTCACTGTACTGGCCTCACTGGACCCGACCGAGAGATCCATATGCGTCACTGGACCCAACCGAGAGATCCGCACGCGTTACTGTACCGGCCTCACTGGACCTGACCGAGAGATCCACATGCGTCACTGGACCCGACCGAGAGATCCGCACACGTTACTGTACCCGCCTCACTGGACCCAACCGAGAGATCCACACACGTCACTATACTCGCCTCACTGGACCCGACCGAGAGATCCATCTGCGTTGCTGTACCAGCCTCTTGCCATCCTGTTCTTAGCGAGCCACCTACGAGGGTTATGAGTTCACCATTCAGAGCAGTGGCTGTGTCACTACTGTAGGGAATCTGGTTCTAGAATTGGAATCCAGTGTCGTCATTCCGAAGACTACTTTGGGAAACACACAGATCTTGAAAAGCAATGGGAACTCTGGAATCACAATACACACTGCTTTTCTCCTTCAGGGACAGGGTTTCCAAGGAGGCCTGGTCAGTCATGGCTCTCTGGGGATTCTAGGCAGGCGATGGCCACTTACTCAATAAGAGAACTGAAAATCCACAAAGGTTTCCCCAGGGAATGTCACCGAAGGAGCTCCAGTACTCCACTTTGGTAAAGTAGAGGATGACAGGAATGCAGGTGATGAAGAGGATGTTAAATACGCCCAAAATGGACAAAAATAAGGCGGCTTCTCCAAACTTAGCGCTGCCCAGGAGGAGCTTGAACAAAACCTGCAGGAAGAGCAGAGGAGGCGGGGTGAGGGCTCACCTCAGATGCCCGGATGATTGAGGAGCAGAGCGGCCCGGGTCCCAGGGCTGCTTCACAGGGTGTGAGCTATGCGGTACTGTCTGACCATGTACACAGCGTCTTCAGGAGAAGCAGGTTTCACCCTGGGCTGGGTGTGTCTGTGCTGTGTTCCTGACGCCACATCAATCAGAGATCCACCCATGTCTGCCATGAGTAACATCCTCTCAGGGTCCCTGAAAATGGATCCCTGACCCGGTGCAACCCAGTTTGAACAC
>CAUYQV010191061.1:0-22370 GCA_963574575.1 Galagoides demidoff | reverse complement strand
GCCTCCGCCTCCCAAGTAGCTGGGACCACAGGCGCCCGCCACAACGCCTGGCCATTTTTTGGTTGCAGCCATCATTGTTGTTTGGCGGGCCCGGGCTGGGGATTCGAACCCACCAACTTAGGTGTATGTGGTTGGCGCCTTAGCCGATTGAGCCACAGGCGCCGAGCCAATTTCTTTTAACTTTTTGTCTCTTTTGTAATGACACTTAGCTTAAAATACAAACGCCCTGTACAGATGTACAAAAATATTTTCTTCTTTATGTGCTTATACTGCAAGCTTTTCTTTTATACTTTAAAAATTTTTAAATTTTATCTCACTTTCTAAACACCTGGCATGTTTGTTTACAGTCCTCTCACACACCTGGAACACTACATATTATCATTCCCATTTTACAGATGAGGAAACTAAGGCTGAGACAGGTTAACTGACTTGATCAAATTTACTAAGGTACTTAGAGGTACGTCTACCTTCTGAAGTCAGGCTGCCTCAGTCTAAAACCCAAGTTTTTAAATGCGTCATTTTAATATAGGGGTATGATAAAGAGGGAAACTTTGAACTCTATTTCAAAGGCCTGTTCATGAGGCATTTACATCAGGAAAAAATGTAAAATCTTACAGAGGAGGAAACCTGGTAAAAATAGACCTGAAAACCAGAAACAAGAGAAATCAAAAGGAAGAGAGTATATGCCTCTCCTTTCCCCAGAGTCTTTAATAAATTATTCTGGGTTGGTACAGATGGCTTTGCTATTCCAGGGAGGCCAGAGTTAGGGTATTGGCTTTAAAAACGACTATTAGATTAATGGATGAAATATACTGTGGGACTAAGTGGCTTCCATCATTTCATTATTTAAAATACACAGAGGCTGTGTGTTGCCATGACCCGGGCTCTGTTGCTAGGGTCTTGGGTCTCTTGGGTCAGCCTGGTAATGAGAACGGCTCTGGGTGCCTCCAAACTAATCCATCGCAAACACTGATGACATTTATAGGAAAGTTAAACAAACCTTTGGCCCAGCTGAAGCAGCTCTCAAAATAGAAAACGATGCTTAAATATATAGCTACAGAGAAAATGGGGAGCACGTTAAGAAGATGTACAGGCTCGGTGCCTGTGGCTCAATCGGCTAAGGCGCCAGCCACGTACACCTAAGGTGGCGGGTTTGAATTCCCAGCCCGGGCCCACCAAACAACAATGATGGCTGCAACCAAAAAATAGCCAGGTGTTGTGGAGGGTGCCTGTGGTCCCAGCTACTTGGGAGGTGGAGGCAGGAGACTCGCTTGAGCCCAGGAGTTGGAGGTTGCTATGAGCTGTGATGCCATGGCACTCTACCCAGGAGGATAGCTTGAGGCTCCATCTCAAAAAAAAAAAAAAAATTAAGCATAATTAATTTCTCCAGAAAGATCAGATGTTTCTTGGATGAAATAAATAAAGATGGCATTTTTAAAAAAAGGATCAGAGTGCAGATAGAAACTTACATGACACCAGATTTTTTTTTTTAAAAATTAGTAGATAGGTTAGAGAAATGGGTGGAGGAAATATTCCAGGCAATATAATAAGGTAGGAGATTTTTTCTTTTAAAAAAAGAGGGAAAATTTAAGAAGACGAGGATATTAATCCAGGAGATATAACATTTGTTTAATGAGTTCCAGAGAGAGAGAAAAAAAGAGAGATTGGGAGAAGAGAGGGAGAAAAGAAATAAAAGAGAAGAATTTATCAGTTTAATAGAATACAAGATAATTCCCTAGAGCTGAAAGATAGGAGCTTGTTAACTGAGAAGATGCACCGAATGCTCAGTACGGTATATTTTAGAAGACTACACACTGAGCCAGACACAAAAAGCCACATATTTTATTATTCAATTTGTATAAAATATCCAGAATAGGTAAATCCATAGAGATAGCAAGAAGGTAAGTAACTGCCAGGAACTGGGGAACTTCTTAACTACTTAATGGGCATGGGATTTCCTTTTGGGTAATGAAACTGTTACGGAACTACATAGAGGTGGTAGTACACAACATTGTGAATGTGCTAAGTGCCACCGAATTGTTCAATTTAAAATGGTTATTTATGTTATGTGGATTTCACCTCAGTTAAGAAAAAATAGACCATACACTTAGGAACATGAAATTTAAGACCATCAGGGATAAGGCAAAGGATCTGGAAACTTCCAGGGAGAAACAAAGCATTTCATACTGTATTAGTCATAAGTTAAATTGGAATACAGCAATAAATGAACTCTGACATCTTAATGGCTTAATTCACCAAATATTTCTGATTCAAACTATATGTCCATAGTATAGGAGAATACTCTGTTTCACATGATCACTCAGGGATCTAGGTTGATGGTGTCTTTACCATCTTATGATTTTTGCCATCTCAACACACGATTTCTAGAGGTCCTACAGTGGAGCATGAGTGAAGCATAGAAAACTACTTTCTGGGCAGCACCTGTGGCTCAGGGAGTAGGGCACTGGTCCCATATGCCAAGGGTGGCAGGTTCAAACCCAGCCCCAGCCAAAACTGCAACAAAAAAAAGAAAGGAAACTACTTTCTTAAATGGTTTCATCCTGTCTAGTATCAGTTCTGTGAATCTTCCTCAGTGCTAAGGAGTTGGAATGTGTAGTCTTCCCAGGTGCCCAGAACAGACAGACTGACCAAGTGTTGCTGAGAACAAGCAGTCTCTACCATGCATACTGAAGAAGAGAAGTCAGATTGTCATTAGACTCACCTTCTGGTTGGAAGTTGGAAGACAGTGGAACAATGCTTTCTAAATTCTGAAGTAAAATTATTTCCTGTAGAATTGAGTTACCTAGTCAAACCATCAGTCAAATAGGAAAGTAGAATTTTCAGAAAAACAAAGTCACAAAGCATCTACTTTTCTTTTTATCTCTGACTGGAAATTATCAGAGGATGTATTGTACTAAAACAAGAGAATAAAATAGGAGAGGGAAGATTTTAAAAGGCTGGGGGACTTTGCCCAGGGTATAGCTCAGATTGGAACAGGAAGATTAAAGAATCAGGGGAAGGGAGGATAGGGGAATATGATACAATGTGAAAGATTACTTGCTGTGTTTGACCATATTGTACAGTTCTGCAAGAAGTTGAGTTGTGTTTGAGATACATTAAAAATTAGTAAAACAAAGCATGAGACGTTGTAAACTTCAAATATACTAAATGTTGTATAAGTAGGGAAATATAATCATAGCATATGACTATAAAATAATTAGTCTATACAAATATTTTTATAGGTTGACAATATGTAACTCTTTAGGATGATGGCCTATGATAGCTTAACTATGTATAAAACATTGTCAATAAATAATGTCTAAAACAGAAAATAAGTCAATATACTGTTTAGAAGTATAAATGTAAATACTAGAACAAATGGCTAAACATTAGTGCTTATAGAAAGTGAATTTTAGGAATGGAGTGGAATAGGACAGAGGAGGGAAAGGACAGCTTATGTTATATATTTTGTAGGACTAATGTCTTTTAAAATTATCTAAAACCATTTCCTTTTTTTTTTTTTTGTTTTGAAAAAGGTAGTGACAAAATGCCACATACTACAAAGAACTTGTAAGAAATGAAGTTTGGAGAAACGAAAACTGAAAGGGAGCCCTGGGCTTTGGCAGAGGAGGGAATATAATGATCTTGAAGCACTTTTAGTGGTTGAGTGGTGGGTGTAGACCCTGTAGCTGTTGCTTGAAGAATAAAAGAAAAGAAAAATTATTTCAGGGGTGGTGCTTGTGGCTCAAAGGAGTAGGGCACCGGCCCCATATGACAGAGGTGGCAGGTACAAATCCAGCCCTGGCCAAAAACTGCAAAAAAAAAAAAAAAAGAAAGAAAGAAAGAAAAATTATTTCACATGCTGCAAAAGAGTAAATTGAGGATTAATAGATATATTGTCCTCCTTCATGGAATGCAGAATATGAAAATATGACTTTAAATAAATTATACGTCAGGCGCGATGGCTCATGCCTGTAATCCTAGCACTCTGGGAGGCCAAGGTAGGTGGATTGCCTGAACTCAGAGGTTTGAAACCAGCCTGAGCTCAAGCGAGACCCAGTCTCCCCCAAAAATCGCACTGTGGTGGGTGCCTATAGTTCCAGCTACTTGGGAGGCTGAGGCAAGAGGATCACTTAAACCCAAGAGTTTGAAGTTGTCGTGAGCTATGACACCATGGCACTCTACTGAGGGTGACAAAGTGAGACTCTGTCTCAAAATAAATAAATAAATAAATAAATAATGAATTATAAAGAAGTATCATGGTTGGGTGTGGCTCATGTCTATAATCCTAGCACTTTGGGAGGCTGAGGCTGGAGTATCACTTGAAGCCAGGAGCTCAGGACCAGCTTGAGCTACATAGCCAGACTCTTAGGGGTCTGTCTTTATTTAAAAATAGAAGTAATTAGCTGGGTATGGTGCACGTGCCTTTTGTCTCAGCTACTCCAGAGGCTGAGGCAGGAAGATGGCTTGAACCCTTAAGTTTGAGGTTGCAGTGAGCTATGATTATGTCACTGCACTCTAGCCTAGAACAAGATCCTCTCCCTCCCATAAAAACAAACAAGAAGTAACATTGTACATTTACAGAGGAGCCCTCATAAAACAAAACAAAACAATGTTTAAAAATTTCTTTCAATAATTAGCTCTTCTAAAATGATTAATTTTAATGAAATATGTTACCTAGGCATCTGTGCTGATTATAAAAACTATCAGTTAAAAAAAAAAACTACCAGTATAACATAGTTTTTATTACTTCTTTATTCAAATAAAATAACTTTCTCAGAATTCCTGTACTTCAACTTAGTAGCCTTGATTTAAAGAGGGTTGCTTTGTTTATTTCTTCTGACTCCTTTATAAAAAGGTCTAGGCTTTTTAAATAAGTTGAAATCTACAAGAGATTGTAAAACAATTTGCTCTCTCTACCTCCATTTTTCTGCATTAACCTGATTGTTCCATCATAGTTTGAGCTCTCTTAGTTGCTCTTCCAGCTTCAAGTTTTTGTTCAAGCTTGGTCATAGGATTACAGTAATGTTATCATCTTTAAATTTGGTCATGGAATGTGTTACACTGCCCAGCTCAGGGAAATGCTTCTCAGTTTGGGCTTGGATGGTAACGTTTATTTTCCTTGGCAGAGAAGCTGATCGTGGAGGGTCATCTAACCAAAGCAGTAGAAGAAACAAAGCTTTCAAAAGGTTTGTTTTTTGTTTTTTCTGTGGTTTTTGACAATTCTTTTGGATAATGAAGGTTAGTGTACACTTCTAGGGATTTTGTATTTGAATGTTAATGTTTGGTATAGATTTCTTTAAATTATTAAAAATTTGTTGCAATCTGACTTCCAGGGTTATTTCCAGCTTTGCTTTCAAAGTTTTAATCAAATACTATGTAAATCTTTTCTGATACAACCTAAGGGGAAAGTGCTTGCATTTCTACTTTGGGGGTTAGTATACTTTTAAATAAATTTCTGATGATGATTAATAGTCTCTTAATTTTTCCCATCTAAATCTGATTTACCAAAGTATGACTTTTATGAATGTAGAATCTTCTTATATTTTATAACGAATAGTCCAATAATTAACCAAAGGAATTTATTGTGTTACTTCTTTGTGTTATAGTTGTTAGACCCAGGGAAAAGTGAGTTTTAAAGCATCATTATTGCCATGTCACTTTCATGCACAGGGATACTAGGCAAATAAATTTGGTAGGATGTGTTAATTATTATAATGGAACTTTCATCAAACTACAGTAATATAAAATTTAAAACTAGATGCACAATCCTTTTGGTCAATTAAAATAAGTGATAAAAGTTTGAGTTACTTAATTCTGTTTTATTAAAATAATGATTCATTTGACTCTTTAAAATCTTTAAGAGGATATATTATTTCAGATATCTGGTGGTTTTTATTCTGAATTTTGTGTGTTGCAAATGCCATATTTGGGAAAAAATGCATAGAGTATGCATCGCTAATATTGTTCTGGCAAGTGAGCATTGAGTCTCAGAACAGTGAACTATTTTTAGTACATATGGCAATTCATTTCATCTTACTAAAGTGATATGAGAACAGACTTTAAAATAGCTTTTACCTCATCTCCTAAATACCTGTCAGATTAGTTGGTTGAATAGCTAGTGCTTTGAAGTAGAAGTAGAGCCTTAGAGGGGAAAAAAAAAAAAAAAACAGTGCTTTTTAAAAGAAAAGTATCTTCCTACCTTAGTGCTTCTACTTAATGCATTCTGAAATAAGTTACATTTTTATGTTTTAAATCTGGCTATAAAGTTTTTTCTTTTGGATTTGTCTAAGTTGTCTTTTTTAAAAAATACTTTTACTGATAATGTTTTTGGTGGAATTTTCCTTTTTGAATTGAAAATGTCAGTTGTTAGAACAATTATAGCTGTTACCAGTCTTACTATTACCTTGCTTGACCTAATGCAGAATATAATCGTAAGTTGTATATCCTTTAAGCCCTAACTCAATTTGCAGTTGATTATGTGTCTACAGCATCTTTGGGGATAGAAGTAGAAAGAATATGAGTAGATAATTCTACTACTAACTAGTCATATGCCATGAGGCAGTTTCCTTTTGTTGTTTAAACCTCAGTTTCCTTATTTGTAAAATGGAATTGCTAAGATCTATTTTGTAGAGGAGTTGTGGGAATTTAGTGAAATACTGCTTATAAAGCAGGAAGGACTGTTCTTGTGTCCAAGAAATGTTTGTCTTTCCCCTTCCTGAGCCTAGTCTTGCTTTCTTTCTAAGTAATGGTTCCAGTGGTACAGGAAATGGTCTATGGTATATTTGTTTTGCCCATCCATAGTTATGTACACTCAAATATATGGTCAAATAGTCACCTTGTTATTAGGCTTCCCAATTTGGGAACATTTTAAGTATTGATGTTGGTATTCTTCTTTTACTTCTAAATACTGTTAATATCTATTTTATTGATGAGGTACGATAGAGAAAATCAGTAATGGCTTTCTAATACTGAAAAGTTAGGGTCTGGTGTATAACTAATGAATATCTTCTTTGGAAAGAAGTAAATACTCTACCATTTATTTGTTGTGTCCTGTATCATTCTTCATATAATGACTGTAGCATCAGGAACACAGCAATGATGGATCTAATTTGACTTGTTACAGTGAACTAGTCACTGTCCTGCACACAGAGAATATAGCAGTTAATGAAACATGCAAAATCCCTGCTGCTCTCATGAAGCTTACTCTAGTGATTTCCTGATGGAAGATTTGCCCTTATCTATAAAGCAAATTTGCTTTCTTGGACAATATTCTAAATATAGTATAAAAGTTTCTTCTTAGCCAGAAGAATACTTTTGAAAATGCACTCTTCAGGGCGGCACCTGTGGCTCAGTGAGTAAGGCGACGGTCCCATATACTGAGGGTGACAGGTTCAAACCTAGCCCTGGCAAAACTGCAACAACAACAGCAAAAATAGCTGGGCATTGTGGTGGGCGTCTGTAGTCCCAGCTACACAGGAGGCTGAGGCAGAGAATCACCTAAGTCTAAGAGCTGCAGATTGCTGTGAGCTGTGACACCACAGCACTCTACCAAGGGAGACATAGTTGAGACTCTGTCTCAAAAAAAAAAAAAAAAATGCACTCTTGCTTTACTTCAATATCTTGAGAACATAGAATTGCCCAAAATTTTAAAGTCAGTATAGAGCCATTTTCTTGTTTTCTGTTTTGTTTTTCTGGAGTGTTTTCATTTCTATCTGTATATAGAGATTAGTTGTGTTAGCCTTTTTTGTTTGTGATTGTAACTTTGTGATCAAAACTATAACATCCAGAAATGTCTGATGATAGCATGTTATGAATGCAGCAGACATCACAGGTGAGATTCTCCTGGGCCTCCATAATTAGTGACTTCTCTTCTAATCTAAGCTTTCCATCTCTCAGCATTTGGCCTTTGACTGCATACAGCAGTAAGCAAAGAAGCAAAAGACTTCTTGTAATTCATCACTCATTTCACAAGTAAAGCCACAAATTCTGGGATGTTCTTATATGGAATAGTTTAACAGGTTATATTTTAACATTGTATTAAATATTTTGATGTTTAAGATGTTTCTAATTTCTTTCAAAGTGAAAAATATCTCTTAATTTAGTTGCTTATAAAAACATATATTCACTACCCATTTTTCAAACAATGTATGACTATGTGAAATTTAAAAGTAAATGTCTACTATGTCCCCACCTCCAGAAAAAACTATTGATACTACTACAAGGTAGATTCTTCCAGACCTTGAATAAATACATGCAGTTAAAAATTTATAGCTAAATGTATACTGTTTTTAATCTGCATGGGGTCATATTATACATGCTGCTCTTTAATGGACATAAGTTTTTACTTAGTAGTAAGTATATCATGAATATTTTTCATCCTTTAATATATGCACACTGCAGTGTGCGTCCTTATATATGCTGTGTTTCGTTTATTATTTCCTTAGGAAAAGCACTAGAAGTGAATATGCACATTTAAAAATTTTTTAGTATATGTGTTGCTGAAGGTAGCACCACATTTAAAATTTTGATATATATAACCACAAAAGGAAAAGTCAAATGCATGATATTATATGAGATAATCGTATGCTTAATGAATTTATAATCTCACAAGGAAGTAAAATATATGTACATACACAGAATGATATAGATTAGAGCATGGTTAATTTAAAGAGAGAGAGAAGATGCAATAAAAAGGAGCAGCATGCTGGAGAAATGACTTGGAGGTGAAGAAGCTTAAGCTATATCTTACAGAGTGGATAGACCAAGTAGAGAGAATAGGTGTTGACTTAATGAAATGCCAACTCAAAGAATTACAGCTATCATGAGTTGGCATGCCCCCGCCCTATGAAGAATCTGGTATGGGGCTCAGTGAGTAGGGCGCTGGCCCCATATACTGACGGTGGCCATATACCGGGTTCAAACTTGGCCCCCGCCAAACTGCAACAAAAACGTAGCTGGGTGTTGTGGCAGGCACCTATAGTCCCAGCTATTCAGGAGGCTGAGACAAGAGAATTGCTTAAGCCCAAGAGCTGGAGGTTGCTGTGAGCTGTGATGCCATAGCACTCTACTGAGGGCAACAAAGTGAGACTCTGTCTCTAAAAAAAAAACAAAAACAAAAGAATCTGGTATGACTGAATCAGACAAGCTCCTGTGGAAATTAATGCAGGAACTACATTATGGATAAATTCTGCCATTTAAAGCTTGACCTGAGGCCTTATGGAGAATGGAGAAATGCTATAGGTTTGTGGTTCAGAGAAATGACCTTCTCTGTAAATGCTATCCTAAAGAATACCGTTACAGATGAGCATCTGGGGGCTAGTAATTGCCAGTAATCTTTAATAAACTTTTGGGTCTCTCATTAGGGTTTTTGAGAGCAATTAGTTTAAAGTAGGCCTATGATGTCTTCATTAGACCAGAAAGACCTCTTGCAAATAATTTCAAAACTTTTTTGAAAGTTTTTTTCTCAGTGTATTTGAGTATGGTTATATTATCTTTAGAAATAAAGGTTATTGGCTCAGCTGGTTTCAAACCTGCCACCTCAGTGTTTGTGTATACCAAGGGTGGCAGGTTTGAACCCAGCCTGGACTAGATTAATAACAATGACAACTGCAACAAAAAATAGCCGGGCATTGTGGAGGGCACCTGTAGTACCAGCTACTTGGGAGGGTAAGGCAAGAGAATCCCTTAAGCCCAAGAGTTTGAAGTTACTGTGAGCTATGATACCAGGGCACTCTACCAAGGACGACTCTGTCTCAACAACAACAAAGGCTATTAATTTTCCTATTTTAAATTGCACTTGTGATTTTTTTAATTAATTTTTTTTTTTGAGACAGAGTCTCACTATGTTGCCCTGGGTAGAGTGCTGTGGTATCACAGCTCACAGCAGCCTCAAATTCTTGGGCTTAAGCAATTCTCTTGCCTCAGCCTCCCAAGTAGCTAGGACTACAGGTTCCGTCCACAACGCCTGGCTATTTTTGGTTGTAGTTGTCATTGTTGTTTGGCAGTTCTGGGCTGGATTTAAACCTGCCAGTTCTGGTATATGTGGCTGGTGCCCTAGCTGCTGAGCTATAGATGCCGAGCCAACACTTATTATTTTTAAAAAGTAATTTTATTATATAAGTATAAATATTACTAAAGCAGCTTTTTAGTTAGTGTTTTTATATAATAGAGCCTTTTCTTTTCATCATCTTCACACAGTGTTCACATTGTCCTTAGAATTTTACTGTATTTGTTGCAGTTTTCTGAATACTTTAGCAAAGCTTGCTTTATTTTTGTTTCAAATTGGCAAGTAAACAGCCTTGAACAAAAGCCCCAGCCCTCTGTATAGCAGACCCAACCCACATTATAATTTAATATTAGCTACATGTAAGAACCAGAATTCATTTTGGACAAAGGTAGTGAAGATGTAAGAAATTCAGTGACTTCCGTTTTAAAATTACTTTGCATATCAGTAGATTTTAAGCATCCGTAAACTGAAGTAGTTTTATTAATATGATATTTAATTGTAATGAGATTTTACTTTTGTTTTTTTCTTGGTAGAAAACCAGGCAAGAGCAAAGGAATCTGATTTATCAGATACTCTGAGTCCAAGCAAGGAAAAAAGCAGTGACGACACTACAGGTGAGTTTTAACCTAATATTTGCAAATCTCAGATGTTATTGGCAGTTTAGGTATACAGGTTAATGGGATCAAGATTTCAAAGTTTGTTCTTGGAGAAAAAGTAGTGCTTCCATTATAAATCACTTCCTTGAATCTTTTTTTTTTGGAGACAGAGTCTCAAGCTGTCACCATGGGTAGAATACTATGGTGTCACTGCTCACAGCAACCTCAAACTTTTGGGCTTAGGCAATCCTCTTGCCTCAGCCTCCCAAGTAGCTGGGACTACAGATGTCCACCACAACACCTGGCTATTTTTTGGTTATATTTGTCATTGTTGTTTGGCGGCCCAGGCCAGATTCAAACCCACCAGCTCTGGTGTATGTGGCTGGCGCCAGGCCACACTCCCTTGAATCTTAGGTATTTTGTTAAAACTATTTTTAGTTCTTCAACTATGATAGCTACATAAATTCCAAGTACTTATTTTGATAAAGCTACCTTATTGGTAGATCTAACACACTTACTGTGATTATCTTTTTTTCTCTCTCTTTACAGATGCCCAAATGGATGACCAAGACCTAAATGAACCTCTTGCTAAAGTGTCTCTATTAAAAGGTACTTTAACATGTTTTTATTTTTATTTTTTATTTTTATTTTTGGGAGACAGAGCCTCTCAAGCTGTCCCCCTGGGCAGAGTGCTGTGGCATCACAGCTCACAACAACCTCCAACTCCTGGGCTCAAGTGATTCTCCTGCCTCAGCCTCCCAAGTAGCTGGGACCACAGGCGCCCGCCATAATGCCCGGCTATTTTTTGGTTGTAGCCGTCATTGTTGTTTGGCGGGCCCGGGCTGGATTTGAACCCGCCACCTTAGGTGTATATGGCTGGCACCTTAGCCATTTGAGCCACAGGTGCTGAGCGAACATGTTTTTATGATATTTTAAATCAGGGCATCAGATAACCCTCTCCCACAATTTCTGTTTCATGTATTCTGTGTAGTTTTAAGTTTTAGTTAAGAGATTAAGATAGTAATTGGTCTTGGTGCCCATTGCGTCAAACAAAAATATTTAAATTATAGAATAATTTGGATCAATCAAGATTATGCAGGGCAAAGTGGTAAGTGGTAGAATGTGAAATGTACCTGTGGTTTTTTTTTTGCCCTTTTGTCTCTAAAAAGAACTTAACACTTTTAACATAATTAGAATAAGGTAAAAATTTTAACTTTATTGAAAAAATTGTCTGTCTGTTCTGTTATCATATGGTAGCAGTTGTAAATGTCTCATGTTCTGGTTTTCCTCATCCTCCATTGAATATCCCCTAATTCTTAGGATACGCTTCTAGAAATTTTAGGCTAAGAAATTACATAGCTGGGGCTAGGATAAGCAATGCATGTAATGATACCCTATTTGTCTCACTTCCAAATAGGAAGTACATTTATTTCTTGATATTTATGGAGTGGGCAAGAAATATATCACTTCTATAAAAGTGTTTTTGTTGTTTTGAGACAGAATCTCACTATGTCACCCTCGGTAGAGTGCTGTGGCATCACAGCTTGCAGCAACCTCAAACTTTTGGGCTTACACAATTGCAATTCCATTTCCTCACCCTCCAAAGTAGGTGGGACTACAGGCACCCACCACAACACCCGACTATTTTTTGGTTGTAGTTGTCATTGTTGTTTGGCAGGCCCTGGCTGGGTTCGAACCCACCAGCTCCCATGTATGTGGCTGGCACCCTAGCCACTGAGCTACAAGCACCAAGCCTATAAAAGTATTTTTAAAATAAAGTGCCTTCAGTGGCTTATTTATAATCTATGATTGTCAGCATTTAATCTCTTTTATATTGCCTTATTGTACACAAAAATAGTTGACATAGGCTCGGTACCTATGGCTCAAGCAGCTAAGGCGCCAGCCACATACACCTGAGCTGGTGGGTTCAAATCCATCCTGGCCTGCCAAACAACAATGACAGCTGCAACTAAAAAAGCAGCTAGGAGTTGTGTCGGGCACTTATACTCCCAGCTACTTGGGAGGCGGAAGCAGGAGAATCACTTGAGTCCAGGAGTTAGAGGTTGCTGTGAGCTGTGATGCCACAGAACTCTACCAAGGATGACAGCTTGAGGCTCTGTCTCAAAAAAAAAAAAAGTTGACATACAGTAACTTCAGCCCTGTGGGTTAAATGTGTTGGTAATGATATACTAATACCAGGCAGCTCTCTGGGATCAGAGCAACAGTAGCAGCCTATAGAAGTTTCTCTTTGTAGAAGTGCCTATTGTTACAGGTAGACTATTAAGGGATCTCCCAGTTCAGACCCTGAACTTCGGGATTACATAAGGAAGAAGTCCTTAGTTATACCCTGCATGACCCTACTGCTGGCATAGGTATACAGTGATGAGGCTCAGGGGAGATTACCTAGATTCTCTCTTAAAAGAAAAGTATAAATTATTAGACCATAGTGTTAACCTTTAGAGCTATAGAAAGGAGCAACTTTTAAGTAGCCTCTTTATTTTTCTCACTGAAACTTTTAGCCAGTCTTCCTAAACCAGTATTTTCCAATTTTATTCTTTCTCTTAAAACAGCCATCTGCTGTAGTGTGCTACTACTTGTCACATTAGTTAGCTAAAATTAGGAAAATTATCTGAAGTATAAACATTAAACATTCATCATGAGGTATAAACAAAATAAGGATTACAATAGTACCTTTTTCCTGTATTTCAGAATATTTATGCCACTTTTAAAAGAGAAATAAAGATAGATCTAACCACAGGTTTCTGTATGCTTAAAACCATCTCCTAGAAAAAAGTTTTTAAAAATGGAATTCTGTCCAAATAGTATCTAATGTACTTTTGCTCTGTTTAGGGAACTGTGCCAGGGACTCCAGTGATTTCAAAGTCTTATAAAACTGTTCTTGGGATTTCAGGAATTTCTAATCCAATTGATAATAAGAGAGTGTAATGTAAATTTTTTAAACTTTGTATTTCCCTGATGCCTCAAAGTCCCCCCACTTATAAATAGAAAGGTATAAATAAGCCAATTCTTGGTGGTTATTGCCATCAGCAATTACAGGTTTTTTGTTTGTTTGGACAGATAAGGAAGAAAGGTATTTTGAACTTCATAGAAGAAGAATCACTTGAGATGACCCTATAAGTTTATTATACCATGCTTGTATTCACTGACCCAAAACTGAACCTGAATTTGGTCAACTTGCAGAACATACAAAGAACCAAAGACATAATTCTAAATGATGTGATGGGTATACAACCAGCAAAGTTCTGAATGGGGAAAATTCTGTAGTACAAATGTCCCAGTTTCTTCAGAAGTAAATTAGGAGGGAAAAGTAATATATGAATATTTCTTTTAGTCCTTTTAGAAGTTTTCTATATATGTAATATATATTTTATATATATATGTGTATTTGTATGTAAATATTTTTAAATGGGTGGGATTTTAAGAAGAGTAGAGCAAGATACCTTCTTAGGCAAAGGAATTATTAAAAATTATAAAGTAGATAATATAAGTTGTTATATTATTATAATCATAATTATTTTATATGTTACCATAATCATTTTATAAGTTGCAGTGATTATTAGAACAATTCAGTGGCGTCTGAGCATAGCAATGATATGGTTGGATCTATATTTGGGGGAGTTTTATTAGATGAACTAGAATAGGTAGAGGTTGCAACTAAGGCAGTCAGGAGGCTTAGGTAACCATTAAAAGCCTGAAGTAGGATGATTGCTATGGAAATTAAAAGAATAAATCCAGTTTGGAGCCCTGTTCTTGTCTTTCATCTTTTCCTTATGATCTCAAAGGCCTAGAGAATTCAAAGGCCTGAGAAACCAAATGTAGGAGAAAAATGGAAGTCAGATGTAACTCCAGCATTTGATCCTAAGTGACTGGAAATATGATGGTATAATGAACAGAAATCTTTGAGTGGAAGAAAAGTGTCCTGATGGGGACAGCAATGGTTTTTGTTTAATACATGCTGAAATAGAAGGGTGGCCATGGATTCTGGTTCCCTGAAGCCCATTATTATTCCAGCATAATTATTAAAAATGCTTATCTTTTACATTCAAAGATAAGCACATTCAGTTTTGTCTGGTCACCCCAGGAACTAGAGATACAACTGGAAATACAGAATTTTCATTTACTTCTGATACATATGTTGACCTGAGAGGTACAAAGATAAGATATATAAGAAAGCTGCGGGCAGCAGCTCTGTGGGAAAGAGTATCTTGTTCTATTCTTCTTAAAATCCCACCTGTGGCTCAGTGGGTACGGTGTCAGCCCCATATACCGAGGGTGGCAGGTTCAAACCTGCCCCACCCAAACTGCAGCAAAAAAATAGCTAGGCATTGTGGCAGGTGCCTGTAGTACCAGCTACTTGGGAGGCTGAGGCAAGAGAATTGCCTAAGCCCAGGAGTTGGAGGTTGCTGTGAACTGTAATGCCATGGCAACGACTTGAGACTTTGTCTCAAAAAAAAAAAAAAAAAGAGGCTGAGGTGGGAGGATTGCTAGAGCCCGGGAATTTGAGGTTGCAGTGAGTTGTGATCGTGTGACTACCTGGGTAACAGAACATGACCCTGTCTCTTAAAAAAAATGCACTAGAAAAATATGGCTTATCTGATATGCTCATTTCAGTCAATGTTTAGTAACAGAACAGTTTACTACAATGGAAAATAAGCAAAGTGACTGGAGAGGAAAGAGGTGGGGAGGAATATTTGATGCTGGAGTTAATTTCAATAAAACTGCTTAAGTTACATCGTTTAATAATTCAGCAAATTTGTATTTGTTATATGTGTGATCTTGGGAAAATGTTGATGACAGAGTGGTTATAGGAGACCTTTTAGCCTAGTTTTCATTTCTAATTAAGTTCTAAGGGAAAAGTTTTTATGTAATCTCTCCATGAGTAAAATATGTAATTTAATATATGTAAATATGTATTTTAAAGTGCCATTACCATGAATTACTAATGTATATATTTAGCTGTATTTATATTCTTTCTCCAAGGTAAAATGACTAAAATACTTACCATAGTTTGCTTCTACGCTGTATTTAACTCATTTGTTCTGTGTTAACTGTGCATGTCTCTAAACATGAAAGCAATTGCCAGTCGATCATAGAGACTATAGTGTGATACTAACTCTTGCTTTTAAAATAAAAATGTTTTTGTCAGATGACTTGCAGGGTTCACAGTCAGAAATTGAGACAAAACAAGAAATTCAGCATCTCCGCAAGGAATTGATTGAAGCCCAGGAACTAGCTAGAGCAAGTAAACAAAAATGCTTTGAACTTCAAGGTGAGATCAAGATTATTTGATTCTTTAGGGGATATATGGAAGCAGCATGATATAATTTGAGGCTCCAACGTGGAGACCAGAGGCATAGTATCTTGTTCCAGACCCACAAATTTATTAGATATTTGATCTTGAGACAGTCACTTGACCTCTCTAAACTTATATGTCAGAGCAGTAAAATGAAAAGAATTATAGTCACTCTACTTACACATTATTGATGTGAAGATCGAGTGAGAGCTCTACCAATGAAACCTTAGTAATGAATTATGTATTAAGTACAACAAAAAGGCTCGGCACCTGTGGCTCAAGTGGCTAGGGCACCAGCCACATACACCTAAGGTGATGTGTTCAAATCCATCCCAGCCCACCAAACAACAATGATGGCTGCAACCAAAAAATAGCCGGGCGTTGTGGCGGGCGCCTGTGGTCCCAGCTACTTGGGAGGTTGAGGCAGGAGACTTGCTTGAGCCTAGGAGTTGGAGGTTGCTGTGAGCTGTGATGTCACAGCACTCTGCCAGGGCAACAGCTTAAGGCTCTGTCTCAAAAAAAAAAAAGTACAACAAAAGGAAAAAAGATAAATTTCTAAGTTTTAGTTAAATCTAATGTTAGCTACTCAGTACAAGATAGGTAAAATACTAAGTATAATACAACAATCTACATTTATTCAAATACAGTTAAGTCATCTTCTGGAACCTGACAGGGGGGAGCCAACCTTTTTGGTGGGGCTGGCGCTAGTGATGCATGAACTCCTTTCCCCTAGCCATTCACACATGCACAATAGGATGCCTGCAACCACGGTTACCACACACACCCGTGCAAGTGTGAACGGCTCAGAGAAAGGAATTGTGGCAGATAAAAGGTATTCTAGTCTTCCTTACTGCTCTGCACCGAAATGCACCCATCACTAGGTCTTATTATTGGTGTAGGGCTTATATTTAACAAATGCATAGAAATCCTGCTAGGGCTTATTTTGGGTTAGATCTTATTTTCAGGGAAACATGATAGCTATAAGCCAGTAGAATCTGTTCTATTCCCTAGAATTTATTTCTGTATCATTCATATTAACTCATCTGATTGCAGTCAGTTAGTATTTGAAAAAATCTTAAAATGAAGAAAAAGCAAATGTATTCATGTTCTCTAAAATAGCCTTCCTGATCAGAAAGAAGATTCACATCTCAAGAGAAAACTGAGAACTTCCTGTTACTACTTCCCTACTTTCCTGCCTCTTGAAGAAATTTAAATTGGCATTCATTTAATTTCAACCTTTTGGAATAACTAATACTGTTTTTTGCCATGTGTTATGTGTACCATTTTGCCCAAGTTTGAGGGGAAAATAAGGGTGCACATTATACATGGGTAGTATGGCTTGGGAGTGGAGAAGCCATGCAAACCTCCCAGGCCCTCCTGCCTGGGCCCACCGGTTCCAGTCTGGGAGGATTAGGGATCTGGTGGGAGCAGGCCAGAGTGGTCTCCATTAAGTGCTACAGTAGGAAGAAGGGGATGGTGATAGGGCTGGCAAGGCAGCTTATACAGCAGAGGGGACCACGGGCACCATCTCCCCTTTCCCCACAGACCCCAGGGACCCATCTGGTTACCTGAGGGCTGAGTGGTCTCAGAAGCTCCCACCAAGTTGCCACACCTCATGTGGCAGGGAGGGAAGGGTTCCTGGGAGAGAGGGAAAGGACAGTGTTTATGTTCACAGAGGAGCACATTATATGTGACAAAATACAGTATATTTAATTATAATAAAAACATTTTTAATAAGCAGTCAGCAGTAATCAGTGCTTATGTGCTCAGTTATAAATGTGAGGATTTTAATACTATTTTTTTTTAAATTTAGCTCAAAATGCCGATTAGCAATTATAAAAAATGTTTTTTATGTGAAGAATAATATAAATTATGTGGTGATAATGATACAACGTCCAGAAAACATATTCCCTTTAATAGGTTTATTACTTAGCTACTGTTTTGTGCTCCTAAAATCTTTAACTATCTAACTTGCTAGTACTGATAATACTTACTGCCTAACTTTTATTTCTTTCAATAAGCTTTAGGAGAAAATTTCTTAGAAATTTCTAGCTACTCAATGCTGAATACTTTCATTAACTCACAAAATAGATATACTGTGTTTCACTTTTAGCTCTTTTGGAAGAAGAAAGGAAAACCTATCGAAATCAAGTTGAGGAATCCACTAAACAAATTCAGGTTCTTCAAGGTATGTAGCACCCCAAGATTATTTGAGAACGTTGGTCATTAGTGATTAGTGATCCAAAAGGAACTGTGTTACGGCTTCGTTTCTTCCTTAGAACCTCACATTATAACTGGGCTCTTTTGGAGCTTTATTTTTTAAGCAAATATAAGGGAAGATTCTGTAATACTTTAATATTAGATACTTATAGTGAAAAGAGCAAGGGTGAAGATTTGGATTTAGTAATCACTTTCTGGGTTGCTTTCTAAGTTACTACACAGAGGACCTTTGGATGGGAAATTTATTTGAGCTGTTCTGAGCTTAGCAGTTTTAACTTGCTGATATCTAATGTCAAAATACACTTGCATTGCAATAAAAATTATGATATATACCACATGGTATAAAAGCTGTATTGTTGCTATATTGCCTTCTTATTGGTGAGGGCTACCTCTTCATACCCACCATTTTACTATTTCTTTGTCTGAGGTATTTCAAGTTCCTTACAGAAATGACCAGAAAAATCCATATCTGTCAAGTGTTTACTTCAAGCTGGAGCTCCTGGTACTGGGAAGCTATGATTATGAGATACACCAGAAGAAATCTTTTTTCCTTGTACCATTATAAAATTCCTAAAGCAAAATTAATTTGCCTTTATTGTCAAAAAAACAATGTTATTTTAAAATTTTACTTTTAGAGGTTAAGTGGGAAGAAATTATAAATAGACACTTAATTACAGTTCAGAAGAGAAGAGAAGTCATTGTATGAGGCTATGGTGTTTACTGAAAAATATTCCAGAGAAAAACTAGTCCTTAGAGGTCTTCTTTTCTTATTTTTTGAGTAGGACTTTTGAATTATTAAAAATTTAGAATTTTATTATGATCAAATTTGAATCTCAGGGCTAGACTGTGTATGTTCTTAAATTGAAAACGCTTTGGCTCGGTGCCTGTGGCTCAAGTGGCTAAGACTCCAGCCACATACACCTAAGGTGGCAGGTTCGAATCCAGCCCGGGCGCACCAAACAACAATAATGGCTGCAACCAAAAAATAGCCAGGCTATTGTGGCGGGCGCCTGTGGTCCCAGCTACTTGGGAGGCAGAGGCAGGAGACTCGCTTGAGCCCAGGCGTTGGAGATTGCTGTGAGCTGCCATGCCACTGCACTCTACCCAGGAGGACAGCTTGAGGCTCTGTCTCAAAAAAAAGAAAGAAAACGCTTTGAACTCTTTTTTTTTTTTTTTTTTGAAGACAGAGTTTCACTGTGTTGCCCTTGGTAGAGTGCTGGGGCATCACAACTCACAGCAACCTTAAACTATTGGGCTTAAGCAATTCTCTTGCCTCAGCCTCCCAAGTAGCTGGGACTACAGGCACCCACCACAATGCCCAGCTATTTTTTATTGTACTTGTCGTTGTTATTTAAGTGGCCCAGGGTGGGTTCAAACCGCCAGCTTGTGTGTATGTAGCTGGCTCCATAACCACTGTGTTACAGGCACCTCGCCAGAAAACACTTTAAACTCTTATTGTAGTTTAATGCCATTATATATTAGTTTATATAAATATGACTTGAATCTATCATCCTGTGCTATGTATAGGCAGTTTCCCCTAAAGGTTCTGTGGCATAATGCTGCCTTTTGGCTTAAAACTGTCTTGTCCAGGCATCGTTGAGTGCCCTGTAGTGCCAGCATGTATTTCAGGGGTTTATTAACAGATCTGTAGTCATCTCCTAGCCATTGTGCTATTTTAGATTTTGAACATGTTACCTCTCAATCCTTTCTACAGACTTAAAGGATACCTTCTTAAATGTTTATGTGACAACCTCCCCCTCTCTGACCTTTAAATCGTCTTATAGTTAATTATTCTCCTTTGGAATTTTTTCTATCTATAGTATCTTTGTGTTATGGCAAGTAAGACTAGTATTCTAGTTCTTGAATGATTTTATACAAACTGTTTCCAGTTTAGGTGATGACAGCCAAGACCAGATCTTTTAAAAATAGTGCCTTCAGTTAGGCAGCATTTATTGATTTTTATCAACCAATTAATCCAACCAGTGATTCTTGATTGTTTACTCTATCAGGTATTAGGGATATAGTAGTGAGCAAAGCACAGGCCCTATACATATAAAGTATAGAGTCTAATGGAAAAGATAAACAATAAGCAAATAAATACATAATGTGATGTCCAATAAGGGCTTTCAAAGAAAATAGAGTAGACTAGCTCAGTGGTAGGGCGCCAACCACATATACCAGGACTAGGGAGTTCAAACCCGGCCCAGGCCCAGGCCTAGTAAACAACACTGACAGCTACAAAAAAAAAAAAAAAAAAAAATAGCCAGGTGTTATGGTAGGCACCTGTAGTCCCAGCTACTCAGGAGGCTGAGGTGAGAGAATTCCTTGAGCCCAAGAGTTAGAGAATGCTGTGAGCTGTAACTTTATGGCACTGTACTGAGTGCAACACTGTCTCTAAAAAAAAAAAAAAAAAAAAAAAGAATGAAAATAGAGTAAAGGGGCTTGGCACCTGTAGTTCAAGTGACACCAGAGCTGGCGGGTTCGAATCCAGCCCAGGCTTGCCAAACAACGACAACTCCAACCAAAAAATAGCTGGGTGTTGTGGTGGGTGCCTGTAATCCCAGCTACTTGGGAGGCTAAGGCGAACGAATCACTTAAGCCCAAGAGTTGGAGGTTGCTGTGAGTTGTGACACCATAGTACTCTACCCAGGGTGACAGCTGGAAGCTTTGGCTCAAAAAGAAAAGAAAATAGAGTAAAGGGCCCTAGAGTGCTTAGAGGACTGTTTTTTTACATAAATCATCAGAGAAGGCCTCTTTAAGGAATTGACATTTGAAAAGAAAAATGCATCAAGAACATCACATGTGTATTAATGTTTACCAGTCAGCCAAGCAATTCTGTGTGTACTTTTCACCTGAGAAAAATAATCAGGACTACATTGTGAGTAGTATTGTGTATAGTAATTAAACACAGAACAGCATAAAATGTCTAAAGAGATTGTTATAACTATTTTTTGGTGGAAGATTTTTGTCATCAAGAGGATGGAGACCACTATATATATTGTGATTGCTCCCTATTTAATGTTTATTTGTACATGAGTATAAATGCATACGAAAAAATGTAGAAGAATAAATACCAAAATGTTGGAAGCAGTTTTCTCTATGTGGGGGAAACAAAGATTACTTTGTTTTTTTCTCTTCAGTTATTTGTATTTTGACATTTTCTGCATCAAGCATGTATTTCTTTTTTTTTCTTTTTCTTTTCTTTTTTTTTTTTTTGTGTGTATGTGTGTGTGAGAAAGAGTATCACTCTCTTGCCCTGAGTTGAGTGCCATGGTGTCATCATAGCTCACAGGGATCCTCTTGTCTTGAGTTCGAGTGATGCTCTTATCTCAGCCTCCTGAGTAACTGGGACTATAGGCACCTGCCACAACTCCCAGCTAATTTTTCTATTTTTAGTAGAGATAGGATCTCACTCTTGCTGAGGTTGATCTTGTACTCCTAAGTTCAAGCAGTCTGCCCATTTGGCCTCCGATAGTGCTAGGATTACAAGCATGAGCCATCATGTCTGGCCTGCTTAAACAGTTTAAACAACAGCTCTGACAGCTTGGGCTGTGCAGTAGCTGCAATTCTATATGAGCTATTCTTTTATTTCTAACTCCTGTGGGCCAAAAAAAATGATGGGTAATTACACTTTTGTAGCTCAACTGCAGAGGTTACACATTGATATTGAGAGTCTCCGGGAAGAGAAGGACAGTGAAATCACGAGCACTAGAGATGAATTGCTTAGTGCCCGAGATGAAATTTTGCTCCTTCATCAAGCGGCAGAAAAGGCTGCCTCTGAGCGGGACACTGACATTGCTTCTTTACAAGAAGAGCTTAAGAAGGTGAGAGCTGAGCTTGAGCGGTGGCGGAAAGCAGCATCTGAATATGAGAAAGAAATTACAAATCTGCAAAACAGTTTTCAGCTTCGATGTCAACAGTGTGAGGACCAGCAGAGAGAAGAAGCCACAAGATTACAAGGTGAGTAAATGTTAAGAGCTTTACATAAAGCTCTCAACTTTTGACAATGGTAACTTTTTTTTATTCCTATTCCTTTCACACTTGTGGAGATAACTTCTTTTTTTTTTTTTTTAATTTATTTATTTAATTATTTTTTTGAGACAGAGCCTCAAGCTGTCCCCCTGGGTAGAGTGCTGTGGCATCACAGCTCACAGCAACCTCCAACTCCTGGGCTCAAGCGAGTCTCCTGCCTCAGCCTCCCAAGTAGCTGGGACCACAGGCGCCCGCCACA
>CAUYQV010191060.1:0-29960 GCA_963574575.1 Galagoides demidoff | reverse complement strand
ATACAATGATTAACCAAATGATATGAAAGTTATGTTAACCAGCTTGATGAAGATGTTTCAAATTGTATATGAAACAGCACAATGTACCCCATGTTGGCATCAATGTACACAGAAATCAATTAATAAAAAAAAAAAAAATGTAAAAAAAAAAAAAAAAAAAAGAATCAGTCCATCCAATGGGCCCGTGAGAACAGTGTGCGAAGGGAAGGGAGTGGAGCATTTCTAGGCAAAGAATGGAAAAAGAGTATATTCATCTTGCTAGGACTGACATAACAGATTATAGAGGATTGAGTGGCTTAAACAACAGAAACTTAGTTTTTCACAATTCTAGAGGCTGGATGGTCAAGATGGCAGAGTTGTTGGTTTCTGTTGAGGTCTTTGTCCCGTCCTGCAGGTGTGTCCTCACAGGGCCTTTTCTCCATGTACCTGGTGTCTCTTTCTCTTTTCAGAAAGTCAGCAGTCCCCCTGGATTAAGGTCCCACCCCATAAGCTCATTTAACTTTTGTGACCTCCTTAAAAATCCTATCTCCAAATACAGTTACAGTGAGGGTTAGGGCTTTAACGTGTGAAGGTAATGAACCTACTTCAGAAGTTTAGTAAGTCAGTGAGTAAAGAATGGGAAAGATCACAAAAGACATGTTGGACTACGCATCTGAAGTTAGTAAACCTTGGGGCACTGGTGAGCCATTGAAGGACTGTACCATGAACCACAGTGATGATTTGCTTTTTTTAAGGGTCATTTTGGCTGCAGGAGGAAGGATGAGTAGAGGCAGGGCTGGTGGCAAAGGCGAGATCAGACGCAGAGACTGAGTGTGCCCTTAGGCCAGGCCAGGGACCCTGGTGGCCTGAGTCAAAAGTGGAGAGATTAGGGAAACTTTGGGGAGGAAGAATTGATAGGAATTAATTAACTGTGTACAAAGACTGAGACAGGGAAAGCTGTTGAGATTGACTTTGTGCTACGTGGATACAAAGCAGAGAGTAAGCTAAGAATTACAGGAAGAATACTAGGTTTGGGGGGTAGGCAGAAGATAATGTGATCAGCTTCGACTTGGTAAGTTTATGGCCTGTCCGCTATTCAAAGACAGGTCTAGGTTGACCTATAAGATTGAATCTCAGAAAAGAGATCTTGGATGAGATCAGTTTGAGATTATTTAAAATGTGGGCAAGTTCAGAGTTAGAGCCATGAGAGTGAGTGAAATTAGATTAGTAGATTAATGTAAAATGAGAAGAGTTTAAAAAAAAACTACAAACAGAAAGTAGAAAGCATTGTTGTTTGTGCTAAGAGTAGAAGACGGCCATTTTTCCTTTCCTCTGGGTGGATATGTGAAATAGAATTCAAATATCATCCTAATTGTGAATTTGAGTCAATACCCCCAATAAGGAACAAATTATATTTGTATTGTGATTTATGAAATAAATTACAAAGACTTATTTCTGCTGTACTTACATATTTTTATTCTCTCTGATTCACATTGCAATCTGTGATTTGATTTTCAGCTTAAGGTCTTTTAAAATCTAATTATTATTTTGGCTGCATAATTTTCCAAGTGTTTCAATTAGCCTGAGATTAAAGCCTAAAATCCCTATTAACTAGTAATGGAGTTTAAAAATTTTGAATAACTCTAGTAATACGCTCAAGTCTTGGAAAATCTGACTTTCCCAACTTTACAGTACTCTGTGCTTTGGCTTTTAAATTGCACAACTTGAATAGCTGTATCGTAACGCACTATCAGGAGATGCTGATTCCTGGTTTTGGTGGGGACATGCATCACTGTGGTGTCTCATTCATAATAACACACATGCACACACACGCATGCACACACAGGCACACATGCATGCACTTGTATCTACGATCTACAGAAGGTGAGGATATTGACTATGGTTGGCTCCAGGGAATTCATGAACGTATTAGGGGAAGGAGAAGCCCCGTCCTGCTGGTAACGGTCATTCTTGAGTCTTGGCACATTCATTATTTGCATATCTATCTGTCGTATCTTTGAACATCTCTGCTGTTTTCTAAACTGGCCTAAGAATGTCGTGATTTTTTTTTTCAGGGGTGCTTTGGTGCTTGCTAGATCTTGGCTATTATCAGATGCTGACAGAAAAGGCTGTGATTCACAAGCTTCCTTAGGAATCCTATCTATAATTTCTGTTAACATTTGACAGAGTTCCGTGACATTAGAACCACAGAGTTCATTGAAATTCAACATTGGCAGGGGTTCTTGCTTGCACCTCATGTAGAGGTGACATTTGTGTTTCCTGACACAGAGATTCAGAATGAGTATCTCCCACAGGAGAAAAAAACAAAACAGAAACCACAAAAAACTCATTTCAAAATAAAATCGAGCACATCAGAACAAGTACCATACTGGGAAACATTTTAAGTAGAGGAAAACGAACAGATTTAATTGATAGAAAACGGACTTTTGTACCCGAGTTCAAACAACTCCTCTTTTCTTTATGGTCTAGGCAGCACCAAATACATTTAAAAAGTCAGTAGTAATAACTCAAATAGCTCTAGGGCTGTTCTATCAGCTTTAATAGTTCTATGAAGCACAATTAAAACTGTAACCATCCTGCAAATGGTAACCTTTCAACATTTTCAACTCAGTTTAAGATATGCATTACCAAGAATTTTCCAATCTGCTGACTTTCCCCCCATGTGGACACATTTACTCAATTTATATAAACAGCCACTTTAAGGTAAACTGGGATAATTGTTTGAATTTGACAATTTATAAGTATGATCTGATGTACATTTGATTTTAGACTGAAAAAATAATCAGGAAACTTTCTCTCTGCCCTCATGGGTTTTTAGGAAAAAAAAAAAATAGTAGTCATAGTAGATACTGTATCTTCTCAATGGGTCCCCTGAAGAGAAAATTGCACACAAACTCGCTAGACCAAGACACGAGGTAGACGATGTATTTGCAGAGTTTAGTGAAATTATATTTGCTTTGTTTAGTGAAACCCCATTTCACTAAACAAAGGTGGGCAATATTTTGCCAAGTACAAGGCAATTATTTTCTAGTGGAGCTTATAAAGCTTTCATCAATAGATAACGTTCTGCGTTTCTACCCATTACAATTGCTCAGAACATACAGAAGTTTTAAATCAGTACCATTATTTTTATATTTCCTAAAAGATGGCAGGGTTTTTCTGTTGGGGAGCCATTAAAATTTAGACAGGGACTATGTATGACATGCTTATTGTTGGTCAAGCATTGTGCTTTTTCTCTAAATAAAAATAAGAGCTGGACAAACTGGGCTACGTAGGGTCTCATGCACCTGTCTGTCTTCTGTTTTCCTGTATGTAATTTCCAACCTCCAAGTACGTAGCAAACCATAAATTCATTTTCCGGGTACAGCCACTGTGTGATAGTTATATTCTGAATGTCAAACATGGAATTTTCAGAAAGAAATAATAGTTGATGTTACGGGAACAAGAGGATAAAACATTTGCAGTTGTGACTGTTCTACATGTGACATTTTTTTTTTAAATTTAAGGAATATTTTTATAGCAAAGGCTTAAAATAAATCTCAATATAAACAGAGACTGTAAAAGTCTGAGTCACCTTGACCTAAGTGTAGATAAGTATGTTTGAAACTCTGAGGGTCGGCTACCCAGGGCACATTCTTTTTTTTTTTTTTCTTTAATTAAGTCATATACACATAGATCATGAATACATTTATGCATATGTGGGGTACAATGTGTTGATTTTTTTTTTATCTACATGACATTTATAGACTACCTCCCAATGAGCCACCAGGAATAACTCCCCTTTGTGTGTGTGTGTGTGTGTATACACCTTTATGAATGTTGGAATTTTGACTAAAAGGTCCATTGCACCTTTGAAATGCCTCATGTCAAAGAGTGCTGTTTGTGATTTCCATTTTGCACTTCTAAGTGTTTTCTGGGTTCTTTGGAACGCCTTGCCTGCCATGGCTATGCCATTATTGCGGCTTAATCTGTGTCTTTCTGTGTCTTCCTTGCAGTTTTATTTCTAATTAGTTGTTGCCTGCTTGGAGATGAAAGCCATTTTTGCACCTTGAAGGGCAATGTGAACTTAATGAAAATATGCTGATTCAAGTTAAAGATGTTTCCTTTATGAGCAAGGGCATTGAAGGTTAACCCTGACCTTCTCAGAGGAAAATTGCTGTACTGTGTTTCACTGAAGATTATGTATTACCATATTTCTTTCAGCTAAATCAGGCACATAATTTCAGGGTGAAAAAAGCTGTTTTCTTTAGAGTTGTCTAAACACAAGTTGGTTTAAAAAGCTGCACAAATAAATCCTTGCCTCGGCGACAACAATACTAGGACAGAATGTGCTATCTGGAGCCACACTGGTGTAGGGGACCAGCCTCCCCGTCTGGGTTTCTTTAGCTGGGAAAAGAATGTCCCTTCTAGAAATAAATTCCAAAATTTCTTCATGCCTCTTCAAGTGTCCTGTAGTGGATACTGTGGGGCATTGCCTAGATGCTTCCAAGTTCAAGGGGCATTTGTTGGTCAAGCTGCTGGGATGCTGTAGATCACTGGTCCCCCGTCTCTATGGCATCAGGGACCAGTTTCATGGAAGACAATTTTTCCACAGACCAGAGGGTGAAGGGTAAAGGCTTCAGGATGTTTTAATGGCATTACATTTATTGTGTACTATATTTCTATTAATATTGTAAGATATAATGAAATAATTATAGAACTTACCATAATGCTGAGTCAGCAGGAACACTGAGCTTGTTTTGCTGCAACCAGTGGGTCCCATCTGGGGGTGACGTGAGATGGTGACACCAAAGTGCTTTGCTCGTGTCATCAGCTCTACTTCAAACCATCAGGCACTGGAGTCTCATAAGGCTCACGAGTCTCGATCCCTTGCAGACACAGTTATAGCAGTGTCCTCACTACTATGGGAATCTACTGTTGCTCCTGATCTGATCCTACTTAATTATTAAGTATTTTATCAGGAATGGGTATCTGTAAACACGTTTTCAACAGCAAGGGGAAATCATAAACTTTTTAGAAATATAGTCATATTCTCTTTAATGATTTCCTATTACAAAGTATGCTTTTATTTCTAATAAATTAATTCCCACCTAGTTGTGATGCATTATTTGCTTAAGTTGGTATTGGATTCTGTGTGCTCTTTCTTTATTTTAAGTATTTGCTCTAATATTAGTGAACTTTAGTTTTTGATTTTCTTTCTGTGCTACCTTTGTCATGTTGATGTTACAGTTGGTGTAAATTTTATAAGTTTTTTCTTTTTCTTTTTTATATACTCTGGAATAATTTGTGTAGTGTTAGTATAATTTAGGCTGTAAGGTTTGGCAAATGTACTTATGAAACCGTCTTGACCAGTGTTTTCTTGTTTGTTTTTATTTTTCATTTTGTTTTGCTAGGGGGAAGTAGTCCTTTGGTAAATATTTTTATTTCTTCTGTGGGTATTTGAGTTAGCTTTTTATTTATAGTAGGGAAAATTTCAATGAATGAGTTTTTTTTTAAAGAAAATTATTGGTCTTGTCTGGGTTTTCAAATTTATTGCATAGAACAATTGAAAAAATGGTATCTTTGGGGCTTTCAAATTTCCTCTTTTATAATGAAATAATTACTGAACAGGAGAAATTCTTAATTCGTGTATTTGAGATATCCCTCTTTTTTTTTTTTTTTTTAAAGGAGGGACACTAATAGCTTGTCTAATTTTTGGTTACTTTTTCAAAGAATAACTATTTTCATTTATTTATTTGTCTTACTCTTTTTTCTTTTGTTCATTTTGGTCTTTGTCTTAATTGGATTATGTCTCATTTTTATTTTTACTGAAAAATGTTTATCGTGACTTAAATGTATGCACTTTCTTCTAATTATTGCCTTAAATTTTCCCCATGAATTCTGAAATTCAGAATCATTTTATTATTAGTTTTAAAGAAATGTTAACCCTTAAAGTTGTATTTTCTTTTTTACCCAACTTGCTTAATAGAAAAGTTTAAAATTTCCAGGTGGATGGGCCTTTATAATTTTTTGAGTTTTTTTCATACGGGGTCTTGTTCTGCAGCCCAGGCCACAGTGCAGTGGCATAATCACTGCAACCTGAAACCTCTGGGTTCAGGGGATCCTCCTTCCTCTCAGTCAGGCACCTGCCACCATGCCCAGCTAATATTTCTAATTTTTGTAGAGTCATGATCTTGTTCTCACTCAGGCTGATCTTGAACTCCTGGTCTCCAGTGATCTATCTTCCGGCCTTGGCCTCCTAAAGTGCTGGGATTTTAGATGTGAGCCCCCATGCCCAGACCCTAAATTTTTATTTTGAATTAATTAATTTTTTTTTTTTGCAGTTTTTGGCTGGGGCTGCATTCGAACCTACCACCTCTGGCATATGGGGCTGGTACCCTACTCCTTTGAGCCACAGGCACCGCCCCTAAATTTTTATTTTTTTCAATGACTTTCTACTTGCCTAGTGATCAGAAAATGCCTCTGTGTTGAACACAATGAAAATTATTGAAATTTTTGGGTTTTTTTTTTTTTAGTGGTTACGTAGAACATGTACCATTAGAAAATAATTAAATTTTCTTCTATTATCAGAGTAAAATATTACATAAGGGGTTCATAAGGTATAACTTAGTAATTATGTTGTTTAGGTCATAGATACATCCACCTGACCAGCTTTGGATGGAAACTTGTATAAACGTTTTCTAATATTTGTATGTTTCCATTTTTCTGTGAAATCTTGTTTCTAGTTTTATAAAAGTCATTGCTATGCTATTTGGCACACACATAACTGTTATAGCTGCATTGAAATTTCTAATTTAGCCTCATGAACGCCTCTTTGTTGTACATCATGCTCTTTTAACTAATACTTCATTTCGTAATTTTAAGACAACTTATAACTTTTTCTAAAAATAAATTATTTATTTCACTCAGATGTTCAAAATGACTTATTACGTGTTAACCAAATTCATATTTTGGCAATTTCTTGGCTTCCTAGGCGTCTTTGGTTATTGTTTTATAATTTTACGATTTTTATGTCCTTATAGTCACGCTAACCACCTTTTTCTTTTTGCCCTGAATTCAACCTGGCCTGATTTTCAGATTGCTATACTTTCATTCTTTTTGTTTACATGTGCCTTGTATACTTTTCTCTATCATGGTATTTTGAGACTTTTTCAGATACTTTGTTTTGAGTTTGAGTCTTTTTCTTCACATTAGTTGATTTTTGTTTTGTTCAACCTGAGACCCCTGTTCTTTTAATAGGAGTGTGGTCAGCCCATCTTTTTTTGTAGGAGTGGTAAGTTTGCTGGGGCTTAGTTCTCTTACAGTTTAATTTATGTTGTGCTTTTTCTTTTTAATGGCTTCTTTGGGTTTTTTTTTTTTTTTTTGCATTATTGTGAGTTTTTTTCCTTAGCTTTCTCATGTGTATGGATTCTCTTTGATAATTTGGAGGTTTGCTCCTGTATTTTCAGTTTTTTTAGTGATTACACTTATACTGTGTTTTTTATATAATATACTTACTAATCCTGTTCATCTTTAGGCAGTAACTATCAAATCCTCACTTTGTACAATAACAAAATCATTAACATTTCCCAATCTCTTCTCCTTATTTTCATGATGAAATGACAGAAAAACACCATCTTTTGCTTAGCGTTCCTACTATGTCCCACTACATACACAGTCTGATGATTAAGTTCAGAAATTCATCCTAGAGAGAGTGCTGCCTACAGGCACTTTTGAAGTGACCGGCGCCTACTGCACCCTTCAAAGTAATTTTGGGATTCTTTTTCTGGAACAGCCATCAGAACTGTCATTGTATTACCCTTAATATCCTGAATGTCACCACAATGTCTTCCTTTCAATATTTCCTTTATCATCTGGTAAAGAAAAAAAAGTCACTAGGGGCCAGATTAGGTGAGTAGGGAGAGTGTGGGTGTTCCAATAAAGTTATTTGTCTTCTGGCCAAAAGCTCCCTCACAACGCCGTGTGAGCTGGTGCGTTGTGATGTGGAAGCCACACCTTTCTCATGCTAAGATTTTCGATTGATACTTTCCTAACTATTTCTCTATGGATGTTTACTTGGTCTAATATGCTTCTCAGAGTTACTTGATAATTTTGATGCACAATTTGATGAATTTTGGCAATGTTTTCATCAGTTCTGCTTGTTACTGGCTGCTGTGACCACTCTTCATCAGCAACCCTTTCTCTCCCCATAGAAATACCTTTACTCCATGGTATCCTGCCCTTTCCTTCAAGGCATTAGTTATCGCCATAAACTTGGACTAACATGTTCCTTGTCCAAGTTTGATAAGAAATTTATGAGTTGTTTGTTTTAATTTGAGCTTGGATAGTTTCATGACAGCACAGATAAAATATACAACAATAATGAGTGCCACTCAGTAAGACAAAGCCACACATGGGCATGAACACAGCTGTGAAACACTGATAGACCAAGGTTACGAAGCTTTACTGAGTTGTGTGCACAGTGCTGCCAGATCATGAACTTAATTGTTATACTTTTGTATGGCCATAGTTCTGATGTCCATTCCAGAAAAAGAGTTCCAAAATTTCTTTGAAGGGTGGACGACACTCTAACATCAGTGCATAAGGTGACCATAGCGATAGCCAGCAATGAGTACATAGTATTTCTTCAACGTCAGAATTTACAGACAACTGCTTACTCTACCAAGCTATATTTTAGGGTTGATCTTTCTGTATCAATTTTTCCTGGACTGTCAGGGGGTTGAATGAGCATGAACCTCAACCTGTTTGAACACCAGCTGGGGAATGACACTAGAAAAGAAATTCAGCTGCAGTTTTAAGGAAAAACAAGCCTAAAAATGCCAGGACATGGCTTCCACTAACTCAGGCTGGGTAGACCCAGATAAAGCAGCTCGGAGACAAAGCAATGCTTCCTGGCTTCTTCAAAAGGTTTTTATTAATTTTTAACGAAGTTGTATATGCAAGAAATAGGGTTGAAAATCCCAAGTTCCCAGGAAGACTGGATAGAGAGAAAGCTGGGTAAGCGGCACGGAGCTGTTAAACAGCCAGTGGTGTCTGCAAACAGAGGGAGAGGGGAAAGCCAGTTCTATTCAGGTAGGGGAAGAAGGCCAGGCTTTGTGGTTGACACATCCAAAGAGTTTAATTCTTTCCATCCATTGACTTTCAAATGCATGGGTCTAGTCTGTTGGACCAAGTGGACCAGGTACCAGGCGTGGACATCTTGGGATTCTTTTCTAAAGAACCCCCAGGAATTGCCCCCCTGCAGGTGTTTTCCCTGGTTACCCCAGAATTTCAGTAGGGCGGTTCACTGAGAAGTCTACTTCCCACACTGGACAAATTTTCCACTTTGTTCTGTAACTCAGTCTTATATTCCTAGAAAATATTTTCGAATTACATATTTGAACATACATCCATTCCAATTGTGGCCACTGTTCTTAAATCCATTGCTTGGATGCTTGTTACTTATTTTTTCTCAGTCTTGACCTGTGTTTACTTATTTTGTCTTTTTAGCAGGAAGTTTTCCTTTGGGCTGTGAATAGTGAGGCTTCAATAATTGCTTTTTTCTATTCAACTTTTTCCCTAAGCGCCTTCAGCTTCTATTTTTTTTTTTTAATCTATGTTTTCCTTAAGCCCTCTGTATTTACTTTGAACTCTTTGGCTAATTTATTAACTTAAAAAAATTTTCAAAATGATATTTTTGGCTTTGTAATTGTTTTTACTGTTGTTGTTTCTAGCCCCGCTTTTGTTTTTATTTCACTTGGTAGTAGTTTGTAGGACACCCATGGCAGGTTAATTTTGATTGTTTAAATAAGGTGAGTTCTTCTTGGACTGGCTTTGTGCAGGAGGTTTGTATGGGAAAGAGATCAAGGAAGCCCTGTGAGCTAGCAGGAATTCACCTTGATATACCAGGAAGCACAGGATGCCACATTGGGTGTGTGGATAGATTTATTTTAACCATGACTTCATGGTCAATAAAGATTAATAGCTGTAGGAGGTTCCAAGTTCTCCACTTTCTCTCCCCGGGTCTGTCTCCAATCTCTCCAGTCATGTCAAGTATGTCATAGTGTTTCCTTGTGGGATTCCTGATAGACCGTGGTAACAAATGGCTTCCAAAGAAGCTTTTCCTGCCAGCCCGGGTGTCCCATTTTCTCTGTTTTAAACATAAAAGATTTTAAATAAAAGACGTTATTGATTTTGCACCTGGTCGTGCGATCCCCACCTGAGGGATCTGTGTTCTGCTGCCTCTGCGTGAAATCTGCAGGTTTTCTCAATTTCCTACATTGGTCTTCTCTTTGCCACGTTTTGCAAATTCTTCCATAAATATTTACATTTAGGGTTCGAGTGCCTTGTCATTTTGAAAAGATAAAAATTTGTACTTCTGTTTCTTCAGTTATGCTCATCATTTCCGAGGGTTTTCTAAGAGGAGAAACAAGCAGGACTATATGAACTGCACTTTGGTCTTTGACTTCTTAGTCCTGGATGGTTATAATAAATGTCCAAGCCTGGTGGCTCATGCCTGTAATTCTAGCACTTTGGGAGGGCTGAGGTGGGAGGGTCACTTGAGGCCAGGAGTTCAGCAACATAGTGAGACCCCTGTCTCTCTCTTTAAAAAAAAAAAAAAAAAGGACAATTAGCCTGTGTGGTGGCACATGCTGATAGTCTCAGCTACTTGGGAGGTTGAGGCAGGAGGATTGCTTGAGCCCAGGAGTTTCAGGCTGTAATGAGCTATGACAATGTCACTGCACTCCAGCCTGGCTGGCAGAGTGACCCTGTCTCAAAAACAAGAAAACAAAACAAAATAAAATGTAATGAATCTTAACTAATAGAAAGAGTCAACAAAGATGATGCTGAAACTTAAAGGTGTTTGAAGCTTATGAAACTGCCAGCAAACCCAGAGTGTTTAAGGTTAGCAGCATAGACTGCGTGGGGGTGCGTGTCCTATTTTATTGAGATACAATTTATACACAAGAAGATGTACCAGGACCTAACTTTATATTACCCTTTGCTTTCCACAATCTTTTAATCTTTTTTTCCTCATAATCACCATTTACTTTTATTTTCTACCATCAGCTGAACCAAATAGAAAGTTTTAGCCACAGGTAACAGAAAACCCAACTCAAAAGGGATGTTATGTTGCATGAAGATGAGGCCCATTGGAGAGAAAGAACACCCAACACCATATTTAAGAGGGAAAAGGTTTTTATTTACCTGGAGGAGCTAACGGCATAGAATTCTAAATGGCCACACTCCCCAACTGGCTTGATCTTTCCCTTTTTATCTCCAGTTAAAAAGTTCCAACCCACAGGTGCCTTTTTCATTGGTCAGTTTGAATAAAGTGGGAGATGCTGTTCCAGCCCCCACAGAGCTACAGGATTTCACAGAAGTGGAAATTTCCAGGACCCAGGAAGTTAAGTCTACAAATTCTTAAGTGAGTCACCATGGAGAGACCCCTGCAGGTGTATCCTTGCAGTCTCCTTGAGAAGACCTCTGTTCTCACCCTTCCCAGGCATCCTCTCTCAGTTTCAGCGGCTCCCAAACTTCCAAGGCCCATCAGGATCACCTGCCCAGAGTTTCATATTCAACAGGTTTGGGATTTTCTGGCAATTTCCCAGGTGATACTGATACTGCTGATCTGGAAATCACACTTTGATAACCAATGGGTTGGACTACTGGAAGGGTTATTATCTTACAGCGAAGGATGGTAGGATACCACAATGACTAGTTAATTTTATATTTCAACAATAACATATTCTTTATTCCCAAAAATATTGTTATCTCTAAATGGAGGAAACTGTTGGCCGCACCTCAGGAGACAACAGTGTTCAAAGGCAGGATGGCAAAGGAAACTCATCCTCCTCATTCCTTTATGAGCTACCGTCCCATGAAGAACTCTCATTGGTGAAACGTAGGCAACAGAAATCTTTTTCTGTCCTATGAAATAACAAGGAGGATGAAATTGCTATTCATTATTAGATTGAACTAATCAAAACTCACTTCCTGGATCTGCCCCAATCTGCATAGCTAAATGAAATAAGAGCTTGGGGGCCGAAAGTGGTGAGGGTTAACTTGCTCCAAGGGAGGAAGTGCAGAGCTATTAAGTGCAGAGATCCTTGTATCTCAATGTTGCCAAAGGTCTTTTTACTGTTTGGGCCCAGGCTTTCCCAGTTTATTTTCATCTGTGCAGTAGTTAAAATCGAAGTGTTAAATGTCACATTAACACATCCTTGTTAATTATCAAGAACAACAATGTCTCAACTGATTCTTTTAAATTTACAAGTTCTATTCTTCCCGCCTTGGAGAGAAATCCAATTCTATGCAGTTTCCGTTAGTGGTGTTGAAATGTGTCTGGAACAAATGTACATAATGTGTTCTCTGATTCTCAAATAAATTTGAAAAGTGACTTCTTCACCTGAAATTCTGAGCTGCCTCTTTTTTGTGGCGATTCTTTCTATGTTACTGCTCGTTTGCTCATGATTAATTCACAGCGGCCTTGTCCTCTGCAGGTAATTGCTGCTTCCTTTTTTCATGATAAAGACGCCAGACAGTTTGACAATGGAACTCAATGCATGTTCAACAGCTATCATCTCTAATATTATTTTATATACGTCTTATTAAAGTATACAAAAGATAAGTAATTGGGTTGATAAAAATAAGCGTACCCCCATTTTGTCAGCAATCAGCTGTGTAAGTTGAATATTTCCAGTTAGCCCTTCCCATCTGCATTTGATGATTCAGCCCACCACAGATCAGAAATATTTGGGAAAAAAAAATAGAAATAACCATATGAAGGAAATTAGAATATTTTACCCTAAATTATACCTTTCTGGTATATTCTGAGATGGCTGCCACAGGTCCAGCAGGCAGAAGTAATACTGCAAGGCTGTCTTTGTGAAGGAAATTTACATCTATGGAGAATCTCCATAAACGCAGTCAGATTTTTCTTTATCTGATCTAGGAAGGATTAACTGAGAGTCTGACACTTTTAAAGGTCTGAAAAGACACATCTTTCCCCCTTGCTACCTGGGAGGCTTCATTGACATAAGAACAGAGAGCCACGCCTCTTTCTTTCTCCTATAATCTGTCTTGCTGCTAAAATCTATTTTGCCACAATCTAAACCCCTATTCTTTATAAACTTCTGTACTACACTGAGATGTCAAGTCTTCATTCCGAAGGCTACTGTGTATACACATTAAATAAATGTGTATGCCCTTTTATCCTATCTATCCATCTGCCTCATAGCAATGATTTTTCTGTGAACATTTGTAGAGTCATCCCTACAAATCCAATAATAAAAAATATAAACAGGAGACAGGTGTGATGGCTTACACCTGTAATCCCATTATTTTAAAAGGCCAAGGCAGGAGGATTATACAACACTAGGAATTCAGGACTTGCCTGGGCAACATAGTGAGATCCTATCTCTACAGAAAATTTTAAAAATGAGCTGGGTGTGGTGAGTCCCAGGTAATGGAGGCTGAGATAGGCATTAGAGCTGCAGTGAGCTGGAATCACGCCCCTGCATGCTAACCTGGATGGCAGAATCAGGTCTTGTTTCTCTAAAACAAAAAGGAAAAAGGATCCCTCCTTCAAAAAATAAAAATCAAAAGTCAATAAATTACAACAAAGCATTTACATTGCTTCAGGTACTATACATGATCTAGAGATGGTACAGTATACTGGAGGATGTGCATAGGTTATAGATAAATGCTAAGCCATATTGTATGAGGGACTTGCGAATTTGTGGATCTTGTATCATGGGGGTCCTGTGGACATTGAGCATTGACTACATCTATTCTAAAAGAATCCCCCTCATATGTTCTCCTAACCACCTCTCCTTCTCTTCTCCAAGGGAATGTAGGGGCAAGGGAAAACTTGCCCTTTCCCCCTCGAAAGTTTGCTGAAAGATCAACTCACAATTAATGAAGATATGTTTATTTCCAAATACCATGCACATGGAGAGAACCATAAGAGTGATTGCCCAATGCCTCAGTGATGGTCAGATACCTTTATACCTGCCTTTAGAAGGGAGGGGAGAGAATGTGGAGTGTAGATGTAACAAGTGGTTGGTGCAACAAGAGGATGAACAGATGGGGGGAAACAGATTGACCTGTAAATTAACCTGAGAGATAGGTGTATTTTAAATGATTTGGGCCAGCTCTGCTTATGTTTTTAATCTTCTTTCCTGCAGGATATTGAAATAACAGGGAGAAGAGAGGAAGCCAGTTGCCTCCTTTGACCTTTCACTCAGGTCAATAGGGTTCTCTGGAGATAGAGGAATGCCCCTTCCAAATGCTTTCGATCTTGAAGGGACTTTCATTCAGAGTTTTCTTCATACCATGTGTTGTGCCCGAAAATTCCCCTAAGTGGCCCCAACTGACAGTCCGAGACACACTCTGATGTAAAAAGCAAGAGGTGATTTTTATTCAGACCCGGGGCTAGACTCTCCTGGCCTGCAAGCCAAGGTCAAGCCCCGAACCTGGGGTGAAAGGGGTTTTTATGGGGTACAGAAAGCAAAAAGGGAAGAAGGGTACGAGTACACTTTTGATTGGTGGTTAGTGATTTTACATTCTTGATTGGTGGTTGATGACTTCACCAGTAAAGGAGGATTTGGATTGGTACAGGTGAGGGGTGGGGGATTTCTTAACTGGGGGCTAGGGTCAGGGTAGCCTGATTAGGTGGCTGGAGGGAAATACCTGTATTTCAAGGTAATAGAAACTTATTGTTTATTATGGCAGCTGTTTGCCTAAGGTGACTCAGTTAACAAGGAAATAGAAACTTACGGCTCTGTTACCCAAGGTGGCATAATCAACAACCAGGAATGGAATGGGGGAGGCTGCAGGGTGTGGTCCCACGGGCTAGGGGCTAGGAACAGAACTTATGCAGTAAACAACAATATGGAGCTGGTCTGGCTTTCACACATGTAGTCATATTTTGGGATGAAATTTCCTTAGCTTCTTCAGGAACATAGAATAGTTTTGCTGATTTTTGAATGTATTATAAATAGAATTACCTAGTGGGAATTTTGTGTTGTACTTCCTTAGTTCAATTTTATATATGAAATTTCCTATTTTTTCTTGTGGCAAGTGGTTGCACCAATTTTGATTCCCAGTAGTATATGAATGTTCTGGCAGCTTCATATCACGGCAATGCTCATTCTCGATATTTCACTGCAGCAAGTTCTAGTGGGCACGTATAACACTCACACTGGTTTTAATTTGCATTTCTCTTATAGCTGATGAGGCAGAGTTTTCCTCCCGAGTTGAAAGTCTTTACTACATATAAGACAATTCAGATTTTTGTGCTTGCTCATTGGTTTTGCCAAGTTGTACCTCTTTGTGGTTGCTTGTTCTTTCATCAAAATTTTTATATATTTGGCATATAATTGTTTATATTTAAATGAAAAATAAAACAGGAAAAAAGGAATTTTTAGGTGAAAAAATAGGATTTTTGATCCTTCTTGGGAAAAAGTTCTCTACTTCATGAAGACATCTGCTTGAGGGGTATGAGGCTGGCCCTGGAAATATTTACTTTCAGGTCACCTAGAGGGGTTGTCTTGGTATAGCTTGGCATGGTTCATGTGATACTAGGAAACTCTTTCTGTTTTTAATGACAGTGTAGGTGATTAATAGCACTTCATTAGAGCCTTTCCCATGAGGGGACAGCTGTGTCTTCTTCTAAAAACCTTGATGTATACGTGACCTCTTGGTCAAAGAACAGCAAGAATTGTCAGTGAGTGGAGGCCATGCTGCTTTCTCCTGTTGGTGATAGGTTCCCAGCAAGTTAGTTAGTGACTCTGTGTAGCTAGTCATGGAATCAAATTACTCACTTAAATCTCCATAGTGTTCTGTCAAGCCAGGAATAGCAGGTTTAGAGGTATCAGTAGGTATGGGCCAACCAGACAATGTTTCAAAGGGGGATAATCCATGTTTCCTGGTTGGAGTATTCTGGATTTTTATAAAGGCTGAAGATAATACTTGTGACCATTTGAGTCTGATGTCTTCATAGATTTTTCCCAAAGCCTTTTTATGTTTAGATTTTTACATTCCACTTGCCCTGAGGATTCGGGATGATATGAGGTATGAATTTTTGATGAGTACCCCAGAGTCTTTGCAGGAAAGTGGTTTATTTCTGCAGCTTAACGAGTCCCTTGATCTGGCTCCATCCATGAAGAACACCAAAATCAGGCATAATCTCAGTTACTGATTTTTTTTTTTTAGATCACTCTCTCAAGGTGTTTTGGGGTGAGTTTGTAAATGCCCTGAGATATTTCATGTCCTAAATAAGTAACAGTTGTCTGGACCCACTGAAGTTTAGAGGTAGGGACTTTATGGGCCTGTTCAACTGGAGCCTTTCAGGGGACGAGGGAGTCCAGAGGGCACCCTGTTTAGTCTGGTTACAGAGCAAAAGATGATCAATGTGCTGAATAAGAGTAGATCCTTGGGTAAAGGTTATAGAGTTTAAATAAGCTTTGAGGATTTGAGAGAATACTGAAGGATATTCAGTATCCCTGAGGTGTTCAGGACCATGTTAATTGTCTCCCTCAGAAGGGGAATAAAAAAAAACTGTGGATCAGCATGCAGTGGGGTTGGGAAGGAAGCTGAGCAAAGGCCAATTACTGGATTACTAACTGAAAGGCATTTGAGTTATGTTCTGTCTCTTGATAAAATATTTGATATGGAGCTTATTTTTTAAGCTTATTCATTAGAGCTCTTTTAAATATTTTGATTGTGAACTATCATATACACATGACTTATATAGGCCTATAAACATACAGATGGAAGCAGATCTTACAGCTTTTATAAAAAAATTATTTGCTGATTTTCAAACATTATTACTGTATTTTCCATATATACTTTATTGCCCAAAGTTTTGAAGAAAAAATAAGTATACACATTATACATGGTAGTATGGCTCAGAAGCAGAGGAGCACAGTAGACCTCCCAGGGCCACTGCGCCCTCCCACCTGGACCTGTTAGGTATGTGGAGTCCCAGTCCAAAGGATTCAGGATCCAGTGGGAGCAGGCCAGAGCAGCCTGTGATGAGCACTGCGGTCAGGGGAAGGAGAGGGAGAAGGGGTGGCACAGTGGGCCAGGGTTGTACAGGAAGCAGGCTGAGGCCTGAGGCTCACCCATGTGGAGTAGACCAGGATCCCCACATAGGCCCTAGGAACCAACCCCCCCATCCACCAAGTGGCCTCAGAAGCTGCCACCCCACTGGTTATGCACATGGCCACCTCAATCATGGCCCCCATCATGGGGGGATGGGAGGGAAGGGCCCCCAAAAGACAGGGAAGGGGCAGCCTTCACAGAGCAGGTGGCATGGGAGGACAGTATGAATTCCTCTGTGGGGAAAACAGTAAGGCTTAGTGTGAGTTAGGCATAATTTTAAAGAAGAGTCATAGTGAAAGAATAAAAGAGAGAATGGGAAGAGATAATCTCTCTGCCCATCGGTATTTACCAGGGAGCATTAGCCCTCCCCAGATGTGTCTGTCTCAGCTCCGAGCTGGCTACTTTCTCAAGCAGCATTTTCCTAAACATTTGGGCAAAAGATGTGTGTATACATTATACACAGGAGTGTATTGTACACAGCAAAATATGGTATGATTTTATTTAGACTATCAATCTTCTAATTACTTATTTTCTTGTTCTGAGTAATTATTAGTAAGGCACCAATTTGTCTGTAGTAAGATTCTGCATGTCTGTAGCATTAGCTGCTTCCAGGGCCTAATACTTAGACGTGTTTAGGTAGGGGAGCCAGAAATTAGAGCACTCAGTTTTTCGGAAATTAAACATTCCATTTTTACCTTGAACCTTGGCTTTGGTTCTCAGCTCTCCATGATTAACTTAGGCAATACTTCTTCCTAACCTAAGTTCACAAGAAAAAGGAACAAAGGGATAGAACTTAGAAATCTCTGTAAATTCCTGAGAGCAGAGGTATCGCCATTTACTAGCAGTTAGATATCTGAGGCCTATCACTGGGTCTGAGTCAGTTAATCCTTGGTCCAGAGTGATCTCAGACTCAGTTCAGTTTCCACTGAGACTTCTGAATCCAGTTAGGATCAGTATTTTACTCAGACAACTTCAGAGGGCTCACCACGCACGCACGCACACACACACACACCCAGCCCCACCCCCCGCCCCGGTATCTGACAGAGAACTCGCCCGCAAGCCCGGGTTGTAGCAAGAGAGCAGTGGGCCTCGCAGACATCTTGCTGGTCACTCGGAGCTCCTGGGTGTCTCTGGGATCTCTATTTTGGAACCCACTTTGGACAAACGAAATATAATAGGGTTTAATTGAGCAAAGAATGATGCATGAATCAGGTAGCCAAACCCAAACAGGCTTAGAGAGACTCTAGAGCTGCCACATGGTAGAAGACGGTTTGTGAACAGAAAAGAGGACGTGGCATATAGAAACTGCAAGTGAGGCAAGGAAATAACTGGGATTCGCTACTGTTCAGTGGGTCAGTGTCTGCCTTACGTAAGCACAGTTTGAACAGGGGCCCCTTTGATTGGCTACACCTCTGTGACTGGCAAAGAGGAGTGACAATGGTGGAGACTAACAGCTCACAGTTTTCCTTTGGAACTTTTTCACTAAAGAATCTTTTGTGTAAAAGCAATAAGCCTTAACCAACATTATAACTTGATAAAGGAAATACAAGGTATCTCCAAAGAGGTGGAGAACTTCAATGAGATCCAGAAAATCCACAAAAACAGCTCAAGGAAAGAAAAGTCTTGGCTCGGCGCCCATAGCTCAGTGGTTACGGCAGCGGCCACATACACTGAGGCAGATGGGTTCGAATCCGGGCAGGGCCTGCTAAACAACAATGACAACTGCAACAAAAAAATAGCCAGGCATTATGGCAGGCACCTGTAGTCTCAGCTACTTGGGAGACTGAGGCAAGAGAATCATAAGCCCCAGAGTTTGAGGTTGCTGTGAGCTGTGATGCCACTTCACTCTACTGAGGGCCACATACTGAGACTCTGTCTCAAAAAAAAAAAGAAGGTCTCAGTAGCCATAAGCCGGATGTAACTCATATTTTTCGTCCCACCATATTTTCCAGGGTCCCAGTTTCTCAGCTGACCGTTTTTATATAAATGTATAAAAGCCTTACATGCCCCCACAGTATATAGAAAAACAAAAGCTGTAATCAGAGGGAAATGAAATAATAAATGGCAAAAGTTTTAATTATCACCCTAGTACAGACATTTTCTGCCTGGGAATCAAACCTAGGTTGTTGGGGTGTAAGCCCAGAACATCAACTAGTAGTCTGAGAAGCAAACTGGCTTTTACTGTCCCTCCTGCTAGGGTAGTGGTCAGTGTTATTTTTTTCCTTTTTCCCTTTGAGGTCAGATTTTTCTCTTTATTTTGTTAAGAGAATTTTTAGGGCTAGGCACAACATTATGTGTCTTTTAATCTAATTCTTCTATTAATACAAATAAGGCAATTGTTTAGATATCTCTAAAATTGATTTGAAAAAATTTAAAAATCTTTTAAATTAATGAATCCATTTTTTTTTTCTGGCCATGAACAATTAGGATTCTAAGATGTAGATTCTAAGGTATTTTTATTCCCAAAACACCTTAATCTGATAAGCTTCTTCATAGAAAGCACAGGTGGCAATTGTCCAGGTTTCGAGGAAGCAAGAGGTGTTTCTGGGCAGGGCGTAGAGAAGGCAGTTCCCATGATTCCCCAAAATTCACTCTCAGAAGTGGACTTAAGGTAGAAAAGGAGGCTGGAAACTGTTAAGACAAAGACTTTCCTAAAGTTTGACACACTCAGTACAAAGAATGTGCTGCTTAGAACCTTGGGTCTTGGATTCCCAATCTTTTCAAACTGGTCCCTGGCATGATCTCAAAAAGCATGCCACCCTGGGTGGAGACTGAGAGGGAAAATGCCCACTTAGTAACAGGATAAAGTCTCAGAAACATTAAGACAAGAAGGTGAGGGTGCGTGTGGTGAGACTAGGCTAGGGCTGACACAGCACAGCTAGCTGATCTGGGTGGTTTGGTCCTACACGACCTTGACCTCATGTCTCCCATCCTTGTTTTGTAAATTTAGTTCTAACCTAAAAGTGTATATCTTGAGTAGTTTAAGGTGATTGATTTAGGAGATTAACTTTTTGAATTAGAAATGTTGTTTTAGGCCAATTGCTGTCTGTGATGGGCCATGGGTTATGCTAATTATTGTTCATTATAGGTCCTGGGTTATGCTGATTGTTGTTTAAGATAAGAGTTAACATGGTTTTTGCTTTGAACTTTTATGGGTAAAACTGTGGTTTTGGAAATGCAAAGGCAGAACAGTCTTGGGGAGGCTGCCCCCACTGTTCTCCAGGATTGCCGGCCTTCTGATAACAAAGCTTGTTGGACCTAAGCCCCATCTCTGCACATTGGCTGGACAGAGATAGGCAGCTGGAACCTCTTGGTCTAGTAACAAAGGGAATGTCATGTGCTTTTTTTCTTTTCTGAAGGAAGAGTTGGGTCCGTATGCCTTAATAGATTCTAGTCTATTCAGAACTGTATAACTGGCTAGCCTGCAGGGCCCACTCCACAATGGGCTTGCAGGGATGCTAGACCCCGGTTCTGCCCTATGGTGATTCTCTTCATGACAGAACAGTATAGAAAGACAACAACAGCAACTAAATACAAGGCTATATCTGAGAGGGAAGGGATCAGACAATTCATATTGCAAAGTACCAGGAAGCATATCAGAGTTGCTGTACCAAGATTAGTCTCAGAGAAAGCCTTTCCTCTCATTAATCTTGAGTTTCAAAAGGCAAAAGAGGCAATGGTTTTTACTCTCTGCTCAACCAGAGCCCACGGCGAGACAGAGGAAAATCTGGAGTCTTACCATTTTGTTGGCTGGTCAAGAGTCTAGGGTCCCCTCACTGCAGCTTCAAAAAGAACAAACAGCTTTAAAGGTCCTGCCAATTATGTCAAACTGTGCAGGAGGAGAACTTGCCCTTCACTCCTGGAAGGTTTGCTGAAAGATCAACTCACAATAAGGCAGATTAATAAGAGAAAGAGATGACAAATGTATTTACCCTGTGCGTGGAGAGAATCAGAGCAATTACCCAATATCCCAGTGGCTCAGATGTTATGAGTCCTCATTCAGGGAGGGGGATAAAGAAGCTTGGTAATTATTCTGAGGTGCCATAAATGCTTAGAAGAAATTAAATTAAACTGAGACATAGGTATTGTCTTTAAAATGGGTTGGGCCAGGTCTGGTTGCATTCTCGAGCTTCTTTCCTGCAATATATTAGGATAACAGGGAGGGCGAAGAAAAGATGATTGTCCTTCCTGATGGGTCTGTCTGATTTGGTGCAGATAGAGGAAAACCCTTTCCAATACCTGTTGATCTCTAAGAGCCTTTAATTTAAAATACTCTTTATGCTGAGAAGACATACGGTGGGGTGAAATGTCCTGAGGTCCTTTAATTGCTTTCTAGTATGATGCCATTGTGTTCAAAAACCAATAGATGTGTAATCTCAATCATTTTAAATTTGATAAACTTGCTTTATGTCTCTGTGTATGATCAAGTCTGGAAATGTTCTGCAGTCATAGGGTGTAATGTTCATATACAGCAATTAATTCATGTTTGTGGTTCAGGCTTTGCAGACCTGTGTCTTCACAATTGCTTGTCAAGTATTGAGAGAGATGTATTCAAATCTCCTTTTTATAATTATAGTGTTGTAAATTTCTTCTTTTGTGAACACTTTCACTTATGTCAAATTTTTCTTTACATGGCTATTTGACCATGCTTTTAGATGAATACAAATTAATAATTTTTTTTTAGAGCCTCCTGGTGAATGAAACCTTTTATTATCATGAACTCCATACTATTACTTTTTCTATAAGAATTTGCACTCTGTATACAAATAACTAGGCTATAAACAACTTTCACACAATATAATTTAGGCAATATTTCACAATTTTCTAGCATTATATACAAATAAATTGTTGTATTCCAGGTCTTTTGATGATAATTGTTTACTAGCTTTTTTGGTTGCAAAAGTTCTTTCAGATCTTTATTTTAGTGAAACAACTTTATGTTGATTGTTTGCCTTTGAGACCTTAAATTTCAAATCAGACCTATCATCTCAAAAGCATCTGTCCTCATCTGCTTGAGCTGCCATAAAATACAAAACAAAACAGGGACTGGGTAACTTAAATAAAAGAAATGTATTTTCTCCTAGTTGTGGACCCCAGAACTCCATATTCAAGAGTAAGCATGACCTATTTTTCTTGAGGCTTATGTCCTTGGCTTGGAGATGACTGCCTTCTCATGGTATCTTCACATGGTATGTCCTTGTGTGTGTGTGTGTGTGTGTGTGTGTGTGAATCCCTGATCTCTTTTTGTGTGTCCAGATTTCCTCTTTTTCCTTCTTTCTTTATTTTTTTCCTTGTCACCCAGGCTAGAGTGTCATATGATCATCATGGCCCTCAACAACCTCAAACTCTTGGGCTCAAGTGATTCTCTTGCCTCAGCCTCCCAGGTAGCTGGGACTACAGGTGCCCACCATGATGCCCAGCTAATTTTTCTATTTTTTATAGAGATGGGGTCTTGCCCTTGTTCAGGCTGGTCTGAAAGTCCTAAGTTCAAGCAATCCACCTGCCTCGGCCTCCCGGAGTGTTAGGATTTGCAGGCCTGAGCCACCAAGCACAGCCAAGATTTCCTTTTCTTATAAGGGTACCAGTTAGATTTGATTAAGGACTCTCCCAATGGTCTCTTCTTAGCTTAGCCATAACTTTAAAGCCCCTTTCTCCAAATATAGCCATGTTCTGAGGAACTGGGTGTTAGACTTCAATGTATGAATTTGATGGACACCATTTATTCCACAATAGAATCCTTGGATATTGTATCTATTACTGCCATTAGCAGAAAGGAATTTTATCATGTAAGTTTTTGGTTGTTACATTTCTTATGAAGATGTTTATGTGATACTATTTTTTATGTAAATGCTTTTGTGTATGTAGGGATCACGGCGAAAACTGCCCTTTTCCCTTTGGTTGGTTCTCTGAAAGATCAACTCACAATTATGGTAGATTAATAAAAGAAAGGTTTATTTCCAAATACCATGTGCATGGGGGGACCACAGAATGATTACCCATTGATGGTCAGTGACTTTTAAAGATGCTTTTTAGAAGGGAGGGAGGAGAGTGTGGAAAGTATAGGGTGTAGCAAGTGGTTGCTAGGGGGGATGTGTGTAGATGGGTGGAAACAGATTGAATTATAGATAAACCTGGGAGACAGGTCTCCTGCTTTGCATGACCTTAGGGCCAGGTCTTTTATGCAATAAGGAAATCAGCAGCCTTTTCTGATTCTAAATCAGGTTACTCAGGTTTATAGAGGAGAGGCCAATGCTTTCTGATCATGAATGACATTTAAATTTAAAAATATTCTTTATACCAAGGAATCATATTTTGGGATGAAATTTTCCTTAGGTCCTTCAGAAATTAAGACATTTCCTTTTTTATTTTCACAAGCGTTTGTCAAGTGTACAGTACCTTGTACCTGAATACCTCATGATGCTTACTTACTCTCCAGGATTTAGCAACATATTCTTTTAGTAATTAACATGTGAAATTCACACAGGTCTTTGTAAAGGTTGTATACAAGACAGTAAAATGTTAAAATATTTTAAATGTTAAAATATTTCCCCGTTTCAAGACATTCAGACAGACCTATATAATTTGAATATTTTTCTTAAATTCTAGATCGCAATTCAACAAATTATCCATTTTTATTTAGATCTACTTCACTTAATAAAATGGAAACTTTAGTGTTTTCTTATGAGGTTAATTCTACACAGGAAAAACACTGTGATTAATATTAATATCTACACAGGAAAAACACTGTGATTAATATTAATAATATAGCTATCAATTTTCATCATATTTTGTGTTTGATAAAAGTTGAGTGTTATAAATTCCAGACAGAGCAAACATCTTAGATGATATGACAGACTACTATGGGTTTTTGAAATATGAAAACATTTTCCTATATTCCTAGCTTCCCTTTCAATTGGAGGAGTTCTCTGTGATTTAAGTCTTGCCAAGAGATTTTAGACAAAAGTACCTAATACAACTTCCAGGCCCAACCAGTTAAAACATTTCATAATCATTCTTTCTCTTTCTTTCCCCATTATTTTGCTTAATTAGAGAGTGCTCTGTGAATTCAAAGGAAGACAAAGCCAGGTCCATGATTGACAATTTGGAAGGCTGTTCACGGATCAGGAACATGGAATTTCTATAAATACAAAATAAGCTGTTCTTGTAATAAGCCACTGAGGTTTGGGAATCTTACTTGTCATAGCAGCAAACACTTAACAGGGGCAGAATGTTGAAATGCAATTTGTACATTTCATGTAACATTCATTGCTGAAAAGCTTCCTTTTTGATTATTTTATTATAAAGCACTTCAGAAGTATTTACCTATATTTTTCTGCTTGATTCATAATAGTTCTATTATGTCTGCTCTTCCTACAGAGAAGTTTCTCCAAATGCTTCTTACATCTCCATTTCTTTTTGCTTTCTCTAGTTCACTTCGCGCCATTTAGCTTTTTGTTTAATTTGCTACTTATTATTCCTAAAACATTCAAATAGTATCCTCCTCTATACATTTGTTTTTCTGGTGTGTCTTCTTCCATGTGCTCAGCAAAGCTCTGCATGATCTGTTGAAGGATTTATTCAGTGAATATCTGTGAGTCTTATTTCTGAACCATTAAGTTAGCACTTACCAAGCGGATATACAGCCTTAGGAGCAATAAATCTAGACTTTATCACATACCTCTCATGTGCTAGTATGTGTTTAAATGTATTTAATGGCTACAATCAGCGATTACTCATCATGAGCCAGATGCCTCATAAACAAATTCATTTAATCACCAGCATTACCTTCTCATAGCTCGTGGTAGCCTTGATTGAACTCCTGGGCTCTGGTGATCTTCCCTCCTCAGCCTCCTTTGCAGCTGAGATTCCAGGCAGGCGCCCCCTCTCTAGCTAAGGTGGTCATTTTACTTCCCTTTCATAGAGAAAGAAAAGGAAGGATTAAACAGATAAAGCAGTTTATGACCTAGGGGAATTTAAAGATCAAGCTTTCCCCACTAGAGCACATGCTACTTACCTTTTATGAATAGTTTCCGTTTCTTTAATTAAACTTGAAAAACATCTTTGATTTCTGGAGTCAGAAACTGTGCTTTGCACCAATGCTGTTAAATAAATATTTGGCAGTTGGTGTCTATATTTGATTTCTTTTCAGAGCAGGTCTTTATTTCAGGAAAATGCTCTTAGACTTTAACTCTGTACTTGACCTCCGAATTTAATAAAGTCTGTTTCAGTGTTCCAGGGAACAACACCGTGATTCATTGGTCTGGAACCCCCCTGGAAATCCAACCAAGAATTTCCCTGGATTGTAACTTAAATCCAGGTCAAGCATGAAAAAATCTAAATTTCTTGGGGCTTCTTCATTTTTAAGTAAACAGGGTGGTGTGTGCCCAGGTCAAGTCCAGACTAGAACTGTACTGTAGACATTTGTGAAAATTCAAAAAGTTCATATGTTCACCTGAAAGAATCCATACTGATATTCTATGTTCTATGAAATAATAAGTACATAGCATTTGTCTGGCTTCTTATAGCTTTACCTTAATTTCTAATCTATGTTTCCCTATAATATGAGTAGATTAGGAGATATTTAAATGAAGATCAAAATGAGAAGACTCTAATTAGTGCTTTTTTTTTTTTTTTCTTGAGACAGAGTCTCACTTTGTTGCCCTAGGTAGAGTGCCATGGCATCATAGCTCACAGCAACCTCAAACTCTTGGGCTCAAGCCATCTCTTGCTTAAGTTTTTTTTTCATTTTTTGATGAAGATGGGGTCTCTCTCTCCCTCAGGCTGGTCTTGAACTTGTGAGGTCAAATGATCCACCTGCCTCTATCTTCCAGAGTGCTGGGATTACAGGTTATGAACCACCCTGCCTGGCCCTCCTAGTGCTAAATTCTATTACAATCCTACTTATTTAATTTTATTTGAAAGTTCATCTCATGTATTTTGGTCACTGAAAAATACAGATTTATTTAAATTCTTTATAGGATCATTATGTTTCTAATCTGTTTTCAGGTTTTCATAAATTGTACATCTATTTATTATTTGATGACAATTTATATATTTTATGCATTCCTGTTTTGTGCAGAAAAATGAGCTGTAAATAAAGTAGGATAATTGCTCATATATATTCCATGACTTCAATGGCCTTTTCTTCTCTGTGGATCATTATTAGTTTCCTCCTAAAACCTCTTTTAATTAATCAAAAGAAAATGGGAGATTTTCATTCATATCTGAGCATCTTTTCACCTTAATTTATTCTACAGTGCATATGTGTCATGCATTGTGAGTTCCTGAACAGATAGAAAATAAAGGAAACATCATGTTTTCTTGCCCAGGTAAAACACAGTCCCTTCGTGCTCTGGCAGTTTATAAATGTTCTCACTGGCCTTTCTCGTGGTACTTTTTCCCCCAAAACATGCTTGAACAGGCTTCTCTGTCCTTTGTGTTTAACAGCCCCAGGAACAGAGCGTTCATAAATGTGATGATATCAGACTCACTGACAGATTTTTCAAAATTATCTAAATCAAAGTCACATCATTCAGAAGTTCCATGTGGATTTCAGGGAGCAAGGGAGCACACATCACCAAGTACTGCACTTCACAGTGTGTACACACCTCGCAGAGTTGTTACAAGAAAAAGAAATTCATGTTACCAGCCTATGGGTTTCAGAAGGAAGAAAACAAGAAATGATCCGGGGGATCTGGGTCAGAGGACAGATGCTGTATTTCAAATTAAATCCTTTCCCTGATGCCATGAATCACATAACTGTACACTTCAAGATACTCAAAAGGTTTTTTTTTTTTTTTGCAGTTTTGGCTGTGGTTGGGCTTGAACCAGCCACCCCTAGTAGATGGGGCCAGCACCCTACTCACTGAGCCACAGGCGCTGCCCAATACTCGAAAATATTGAAGCCCCCTCCCAAGAAAAACCAACTACACCTATGTTTCTTTTCTTCCTGATTTTAATTTTTATAGTTTCCAAAATATGAGAGAGAGAGAGTTTGGCACTTAAAAAAAGAAGGATTTGGGTGGAGCAAAGTCCCAGATGTGGAGAAGTTAGGGAAACATCAGGAGAGCAGAGTCCATTGTCGCTGGGTATTACGGAAGTCACAAATGAAATTACCACTATGCTATCTTATGTCCCAAACTGAATTCACTGGAATAGCAGAAGACAAGTGATAGTCTTTCTGATTTCCTGACTGGGAAGATGAGTGTGAGTTTGTACCTGGAATCTAATTACAGGCAAGGCACTAATAAAACCATGAGATACTTGACAATATGAGAGGGGAAATTGTACAAACAGAAAATTTATGACCCTGATCCACAGCACCACTGCAATAAAAGAATCTAGTTTGAGTGACACTTCCTGAATAGTAATAAAAAATTAGAAGCCCCTTCCACCACCCAGGATAGTAGCAATATTTGCCCCTCCTCCAGTTGTCAGTTTCCTGTCATTCTCCCTAAGCTTTAATGGAAGGGAAAGAAATATAGGTTCTCCACCCCCACATAAACAGGAAGGATAAATCTTCAGCCCTTATGACTTTTTTGCTTTTCGTCAGGCAAAGGCAAGGAGTTTGTTTTTGTGACTCTTTAGAGACAGAGGACAAAGGCAAGGCGTGGGTTTTTGTCGCTCTTTTAGAGAATCTGCTTTGCAGTAAAGAGCACAATTTTAGAGGCAGACAGGCTTAGATTTTGATCCTAATGTTTCCATATGCTGGAAGAATGTGATCCCACCTGTCTAAGTACTGATTTCCCCCTTTTTAATATGATGATGATAATTACTTGAGGAGGTAGTGGGAGAATTATATTAACTTTGAAATGCAATGTTTTGTAAATGATGAAAACTCCATACATAGTAGCTGAGAGAGAGAGAAACAGAAGAAATTAACCTGGAGAGAGAAACAGAGGAGGGAAATTTAGTTCGTGGTTCCTTCAGTCACTTTCTGGACAACATGGCCGAGCTTTACCCTCAAATCTGGTCTTTTAAAAGCAGAAGTAAAGAAGTAATGGGTGACTTTTTGAAAAGTTGTATGCAAAATGATTGTTTTTTTTACACAGACTTCTGATTTGGGTCCGATTGAATTATATATATCCAATTTAACAACTCCATAATTGAAGATTGATCTTCATTTCTCCTTGATCATCAATTGATAAGATTTCCAAGAGCCCACCCTAACTCTCATAGTCATACAAAAAAACAGTTTGTTTGTTTATTCATTTATTTTTTGAGACCAAGTCTCACTTTGTTGCCCTTGGTAGAGTACTGTGGTGGTGTAGCTCACAGCAACTTCAAACTCTTGGGCTCAAGTGATCTTCTTGCCTTAGCTTCCCGAGTAGCTGGGACTACAGGCACCCGCCACAGTGCCCAGCTATTTTTAGAGATGGGGTCTTCCTTTTGCTCAGGCTGGTCTCAAACTCCTGAGCTCAGGCAATCTACCCGCTTCAACCTCCCAGAGTGCTAGGACTATGGGCATGATTTTTTTTATATATTACATTAAAAGGTGATTATATATCACCACATTATATATGTTTTATATATCACATTAAAAGGTGACATATATATGTGTATGTATGTTACCTTTTAATGTAATTAGCAATCATTTCTTAAGTGAAATTAGTCATGGGTTAATATTTTTATTCTTTAATTCCTAGTAATCATTTTTTCTCCAAGTGGGTTTATGTCTCTTCCCATTCCTGGGATTTAGACCAACATCAAACTACTTCACAAAAATGGCATTGATCTGAATAATCATCTTAGATACTGGTAAAATCTTGGGAGCCTTGAAGTAGCTAAGGAAACTTCATCCCAAAATATGATTCCTTGGTATAAACAATATTTTCAGTGAAAAGGCCATTTTTGATTAGAAAGCACCAGCCTCTCTTCTCTAAAACCTGAGTAACCTGATTTAAAATCAGAAAAGGGGCTGCTGGACTCCTTATCACATGGACCTGGCCCTGAGGTCATCTGAAGCACAAGGCCTCAAGTTAATCTACATCCATTTCCACCCATCAACACATATTCCCCCTAGTAAGCAAATGTTGTACGTACACTTCCCACTCTCCTTTCTAAAAGGCATCTTTAAAAGCCACTGATATCCCTGAGTCTTTGGGAAATCATTCTTGTGCTTCCCTTCATGTTTATTTATTTGGAAATAAACCTTTCTTTTATTAATCTACTATAACTGCGAGTTGATCTATTCAGCAAGCCAACCTAGGAAAAAAGAGCAAGTTTTTGCATGAACCTTTCAGCCTCTATTAACTATCTTAATTATCAGAGGTAGTATCTTTTTGATAAATGTATTTTATTTATTTATTTATTTACAGTTTTTGGCTGGGGCTGGGTTTGAACCCGCCACCTCCAGCACAGGCGCCACCCTTGATAAATGTATTTTAAGAAATTTTCAGAGGACTAACATCATAGGGTAGATGAGAAGTGCTAATTTTAGCTCTGATCAGTAGCAAAACCCTGCAGAGTTCAATAGAAGTCTAGTTCTGGAGACCGATGCAATGGCACTTCCTTACAAATAACAGCCTTTAGCACCAACAAGCAAAAACAGAACATATACAACCAAAAAGCTACATAAATTGTGTATCATGTTCCTTGTAAAGATAAAAGTTACTCCTGAAAACTTTCGAACTTTTTGATAGGAAGATATATTTAGTCAATTAATGAGTAATCACGATTTTTTCCCCTTCTATATATATTTCTTCAGTTTATTTTATTTTTATTTAAATTTTTTTTTTTTAAATTTCAGGCTCCTTTATTCCATGAATATTTACAGAACATCAACTATAGGCAAAACATTGACATAATCATTGAAGATAACATTGGGACAAATATATCAATTTTATGAGGACACAAAAGCATTATCTAGAAAT
>CAUYQV010191059.1:0-27477 GCA_963574575.1 Galagoides demidoff | reverse complement strand
CCATGGCATCACAGCTCATAGCAACCTCCAACTCCTGGGCTCAAGCGAGTCTCCTGCCTCTGCCTCCCAAGTAGCTGGGACCACAGGCGCCCGCCACAATGCCCGGCCATTTTTTGGTTGCAGCCGTCATTGTTGTTTGGCGGGCCTGGGCTGGGGATTCGAACCCACCACCTTAGGTGTAGGTGGCTGGCGCCTTAGCCGATTGAGCCACAGGCGCTGAGCCCCAAACCACAAAAATTCTAAAAGAAAATGTAGGAAAAACTCTTCTAGACATCAGCCTAGGCAAAGAATTTATGAGTAAGACTCCAAAGGCAAATACAGCAACAACAAAAACAACTACATGGGATTTAATTAAGTTAAAAGCTTCCATGCAGCCAAGAAAATAATCAACAGAATAAAGAGACAATCTACAGAATGGAAGAAAATATTCACAAACTATACTTCTGATAAAAGACCAATATCTAGAATCCACAGGAACTCAAACAAATCTACAAGAAAAAAACAAATAATCCCATTAAAAAGTGGGCACAAAATGGGAACAGAAGTTTTTTAAAAGAAAATAGAAAAATGGCCAGTAAACATGAAAAACTGCTCAACATCACTAACCATCATCCAAATGCAGATTAGAACTCATTGAGATATCACCTTATTCCTGACAGTGTGGCCATTATTAAAAGGTGAAAAAACAACAGATTTTGGCATGGATGAAGTAAAAAGGAAATGCTTATATGCTGTTGGTTGGAATGTAAATGATGTACTTCTATGGAAAATAGTGTGGAGATTTCTTAAAGAACTAAAAGTAGATCTATCATTTGATCTAGCAATCCCATTACCAGGTATCTACCCAAAGGAGAAGTCACAATATTTAAAAAAACACCTGAACTTAAATATTCATCACAACACAATTCATAATGGAAGATACAGGACTGACCTAAGTACCTAATAAGTAGATAAAGAAAATGAAACACACACACACACACACACAAATACCACGGAATATTATTTATCCATCAAAAAGAATGAAATAATGTCATTTACAGCAACTTTGATGGAACTGAAGGCCATTATTCAAAGTGAACTAACCTAGGAACAAAATAAATACAGCATGTTCTCACTTTTAAGTGGAAGACTTAGTAGGGAGATGGTAGGATGAGAGCATGGGATGAAATGTTACCTTCTGGCTACAGTGGACAGGTAAATTAAAAGTCTAGATTGCTCCATTATCGAATTTATCCATGTAATAAAAATCCATGTGTGCTCCCTAAATCCACTTAAATAAATAATGAAAAAAAATCCCCTATTCCTTATCCTCATGGAGATTAGATTCCATTGAAAAGTACCAGACTGTACAATAAATAAGTAAATGATATTTTACAAATTAAAATAAATGCTAGGAAGAAAAATCCAGCAGAGATGGGGCACAGGGTGGGTGTGCTGGGATTGAACATGGAGAAGCAATGCACTCTCACTTGGCCACTGGAACTTTATCCTAGATGTCTGAGGCATCCATGGCTTAAATGTATTTTCAATAAACATGTCCCCTTCTTTATCATTTCAAGAGTTTTAATGTCAATGTCAATCTTCCCAAGAATAAGGAATAACTAATTTTTATACATCTTTAACTTGCAGTTTGGAGCCTTTTTGATCTCTCTATCTCTCTACTCACTAGTGGCTGACTAACTGCCGTTCAGTGATACAAAGAGTGTAGTAAACACAACCTTTGCTCTAAGCCTATTGGGAGATGAAGAAGTGAAATCAAAGCAGAGGTCTCAGGCAGGTCCCACATCAGAGAGTGAAGAAACTTGTGGTGGAGCTGAATTCAAAGACCTGGGTGGCATGCATGAACTGTTAAATTCACGGTCTTTTCCTCTGAACTCAAATTTGATTCTATTTACTAGTAAATCTTTTATGAAAAGAGTTAAATAGTAACAAAATAGTCTAATTTGTGCTTGATCCATTCTTGTTGCCTTTCAGCTATATGGTGGACATGTTGAGAAGTGGAACTAGGCATAAAAAGATATACAAAAGAAAAGAAACAAAGAGTCTAGAAATCCCATGAAGGAGATTGAAGGAGGTGAGTAAACAAAAAGAAATAAGAAAAGAATAGAAAAGGGAAGAGAGAGCAGGAGGAAGGAGGGAGGGAGGGAAAGAGAGAGGAAGGAAGGAAGGAAAAAAGGAAACAAATTAGTCTGCCATAGTATCATAGATGCTGGAAGAAGGCATGAGACTATAGGATCAGGGATAGGGGATTGTATAATGCAGCAAGCATCACAAACATCAGTATATTGTATTCGATATCCTTGTCCTCAGGCCCTGAGGATGGCTGCACATGCAGTAAATTGTGTTACATGACAGAAATCCTGAACTTGGGGAACCTGAATCTTTTATAATGGGTGTGAGCATGACTGTCATTTATTCTAGGGGAAGACACTAAATCTTCAAAGAGTGTTAACTACACAAACATCCTTGACAGGATAATTCAGAACAAAGGCATTTTGTGCCTCTGCTTGCCAGCATGCAGAAACTCAAGAGATTCAAAGACAATTGTCTCCCAATAATCCCTAGGCTAAGAGAATACAAGATACTTGCATTATGCGATTTAATACTACCATACTTTCCGGCATTATTTTAAAATCATTCCCTACATGTGATTATTAGCTTCATGGGAAGACCATGCCTTATATTCTCTAGCATGGAACTTAGTGTTGTGTCTATAGTTGCTCCTTGCAGGAAATCGTTCGGATAATGATAATCACTCAGGTACATCATGAAGGAATAGAAGGTTTGGCACTTTCTTCTGAAATGAATTGCAAGACCAATCTAAAGACTTTATGGTTGAAATAAACCAAGCCTATTAACAAAGAATATTAATTTTGTATAAATATGCTATTTGCATTCCAATGCATCAGACCTGAAATGCCTTTGAGGAGGTATGTGCTTTCTTAGCCACATTAGTGAGCAAGATGGCCTTTTGTGTTCTGGTCTATTTGCCTCTTGTTTTACTCAAGGCCAGCAGCTTCTATTATTTAGCTTTGAAAGTATAAAATGATTCTATCAGTTATTACCATGTTGGGTGCTATACCATATCCCTGACAATCAAGACCTAATTATCAGGGACTCAACAATTCTGACCCCATTGCAAGTAAATATACAGAATGTTTACATAACAGGACAAAAATTGTAGCCTGGAAATACAAAAATAAAAATATATTAATTAAATATATAAATAAATCATATATAGGAGCATACTTAGGCAAAATCTACAGGACAAAAAGACCACAGTGATTTAGTCTTACATAATACAAATTTAAATCTTCATTTAATTTTTCATTATTTTCACAATCACCTATTGATCATTGGCTATATACCAAGCCATACAAGATGCAAGAGAGAGAAGATGTTTTCTGTTTTAGAGTTCACATTCTAAGGAGGAGATGAAAATTTATACAAAAAAGAATTATGGTATTTATGATAAGAAAAGTGTTTGGGATCTCAGGGAAGGAAGGAAGTAATTCCACTGATGTATCTGGGAAGTCCTCTCTGAAAAGTAGATATGAAATTTAGTTTTGTTTATATTTGAGGTACTAAGAAGCTAAATGTAAGTAATTAAGTACAGAACAGTACCATGAAATAGTCAATGGAAAATGTGTTGGAGAGACCTACAAAAATTAAAAACTGATGGGGTGGTCTTGGGAAAAAGTCTTCTGAGGTGGGAAGAAGAGCTGTGCTGTGCAGCAGTGAGAGACAAATCTATGACTGTGAGAATGTACCTAAACGAGGTGTCTGGCTTCAGCTTCAATCGCGCGTGAAGCCTGTGAGACAACGATTAATGAAAATGTGGAGGTATGATGCAAACTATTTCCCAGTAATTTGAAAACAATTTGTATCTTACAACACTGAAATCTCCATGCTCTTCTCAGAGAATCATCAGTACCTTCTATACTTATGTAAGAGGGTAGTAGGAGAAAACCACCCTACATGGGTCAGAGAGTCCCTTCCCACTCTCAGTGAAGTACCAGGGGTGGAAGGAGAAGTAGCCTTGGGCAGAGGCAAGAAGGGATGGCATCATAGAGAATTTTTTAGAAAAATAATAAAAGAGGCCAAAAATTAGTCTACTTTTAATATCACCATGAGTAAAACATTCTTACCAACATCAGTGATTAAAAAAAAAACAACACTTCCCCCCAAAATCTGTTGTCTAAGTTTCGGCAATTACTGTGGTTGCTGTTAGAGTTCTAATAACATATGCAAGAGCTTCCAGTGAGCACATTTTTGTTACCCGTTAATAAACATTATTTTTGACATGGAAGTTAATCTGGAGAATACCCAGTTTTACAGTTATCCTACCCAAAGACTCAGCTGTACCTTTGTTTAGTAAGGAAGTCATAACAGATTGGAATCCTTTCAGCTTGTAGAGAGTGTGTCTGCAATTCCTAAAATACTACCAAGTCTTCCATTTAAATAGTAGATATAAGATAAGAACAACGGCTGTATAGATTTTTTCTTCTCCTATTTTTGTTGTTGTTGTTGTGAAGTTAAAAATGAGGCTACTCAGACACAAAATTATTTGCAAACAGCACAAAATTTTGAACAATGGGCAGGGAAACTCCAAGCTTTAAAATCCTCCTTCCTTCATCAGTTCACAGAAATTGTGAAATATGCCATTAACCAGCTCATAAAAAAGGAAATCAAATTTTGAAAAAGAAATTTTCTTCATTGTCTGTGTTTATTTGTTCTGACCATTAATTATTATTTATTTCATAATTATTACTGAGAATAATTTTGTTATATAGAAGAAAGGAAGTTCATAAATGATCCCTCTGGGGTATTGAGAATGCTTGGCCCATTAGTGCCTATTCACAAACTCTAGTCAGAAGCTGAAGCAGTGACACATCATAGAAAGTTTAAACCAAAATTCAGCACTTGCTCAAATGGGGGTAAGTGTCTTCAGACCACTTCTTGGTTTCTCTGAACTCATAGACACAAATGTGAGTGTGTGTGTGGAGGTGGGTAGGAGAGGTGGAGAAAAAAATGACCTCTTGGGTACAGAGTACCCTGTTTGGGTGAGAAAAAGCCCAGACTTCACTGCTATACAGTATACCAATGGAAAAAAACTGCACTTAAACCCTCTCAATACCTTGAAAATTTGTAAACAGTGGATGTGATTGGGGAAACTCATAAGAATTCAGAATGAAGTGGGTTTTAGTGAAAACTGAGTATAAAATTTTTCAAAATACTTTAAACGTTTATGCATTCCATAGGTAAAAGATCTAATAATATTACCTTAAATAACTCAAGTTATTATGAGAACTCAAGTTACGTTTTATGCTGATTTAGGTACTTCCTACCATGTATCACACAAGGGAAATAAAAAACATTTTGCATCAATGAGAATCCTTCAGTAAATCACTCCTGTGAATTAACATGGCACAGCAAAAAGTAGACTCCCTAATATAACAGATCAAAAGGGTATGGAGGAGAGCCAAAATCCTTCATAGCCAGCTTCATTTTATGCTCAGTAAAAGAAATCTAGAAAGAAATTCAGAAATCTATATTTGCTATACTTCCCATCAGGATGTAAAACTCATGCACATGTATGTACCTGTATTATCAGCTTCTGGTCACTCTGAGCACTCACCGAGGATTATTAGTCCACTCAAAACTCATCCAAATGTAAGATCAAAGTCCATCTTCTATACTAATGTTTAGAAGAAGCCAGACCAAGCAGCAATTGTCAATGGCATATCTAAGAAATATTTTCTGCCATGGCTACATTCAGCATTGATTTGGCATTTTAATTCCATCAGTGGTCCCCAGATTAGTGGAGGCACATTCTCCTTGAGGAACTATAATTAAATACTGGCAAGCACACTATTTTGATATTTGCATGCATAATAGCCTCCAGACCATATCTGATGCAAAAGTCCTATACTACTGCTGTTCTTGCTGCTACTATTACTGCTAGTAATAATATATGCCAGAACTTGAAGGGTTTTGATGGTATTGATGTAAATTATCTCCTCCTAAATTTCTTAACATCAGAACTTTAAATCATGTGTAAGATAATCACAGCCAAAGAGAGACATGCTCATGCTGCCAGTTCACTTCCCACCAATGTAGACATCGTTGGTTCCTTTTGCCCACTAAGCCTAGATTGACCCCACTGAGTCTTTCTCAATTGTCAGCAAATGTCCAGGTGGCCACTACCAATATTTCACAGTTGACATTATAAGAGAAAATAGATTATCTATTCCTGATGGAGTACAGCCCATCATTTTTCAGGTAAAGAAGTACTCCCAGAACGAATGCACAATGAATTAACTGCAGAGATAGGACAAGAACATGTCTCATCTCCTGACGCTCAGCCCAGTGCTCTTCCTACCATCTCATGTGTATTTTGCCATAAAATAACACCCAAATGACTAATCAGATTCCGGTTTCAAAATTTAAGGGTTCATAATGGCTTTTAAATTTCATTACTCAGAAAGCTGTTCTAATAAAGAGATTTTGTCCAATGTATTTACTACCTCATCTGGCCACCATTCTTTACACTGCAAGTATAATCAGTTATCTCATGGGGGAGGTGGGCAGAGGGTGATTTCAGCAGTTGCTGAAATACATGCATTTATAAAGACTGCTAGCATGTTCACATCCTACAAAAATGTGCACAGTCAATCCCAAAACATCACCAGCCCTTCACTTAGAAGGATTCGAGCTGCATGTGAGGGAATAGCTGATCAAAGTCAGCTGAGACTCATAAACATGAAAAAGAAGAGCTGAAAAGAAAGACAGATGCTGATGAGCACTTCTTACCATTGGAGAGAACTTATAATTCTAACCATTCTGCTAAAAACAGACAACGGGCTGATTGCTATTGTTTTACTGATTAACTATTCTCTCTGCTTTTTCCCAAAAGGCACCCTGGCAAACTTTGCTTAGTAAATATTGACACCTGTAAACCAAGCTGGCTAATGCCGCTGGCTCGCCGGCAATCTTCCCATCTGTTGCCTGAGAATTTTAAGCAATGTATTTTGGGACTCTTGCTCTCCTTCCATTGTAAACTGTAAAAAATGCTACCCAGAAGCTAATCCGAAAGCCACATGGCCCTAGAGGGGCCTGTGGTAAAGGGAAATGTCGTCTAATATATAAAATGCGTATCCCACTGGCCTGCTCGGCCACCCCGTCTTTAGTTAACAGCATGCCGGGGTAATCTGCTTAGTTACCAAGTGGGGCTTTTTTCCCTCTTCCCCATGAGATCACCCAGACCACGATCAAAGCCCAAACACACTCTCTGCCAGCTCTATTGTTCCCCAGAGTGGGATTAATGACTAATTATGTCAGGTCACTCATCCAGATGGCCTCTCAGATGTTCCTTTGTCATTGTCTGACCTTCCATATGCCCCTTTGACCTTGAGGTTTATTTCCATGGAAACATGAAGCCTCAGTTTCCTTGCTGAGATTGCCAAGAATTGGCCAAAAGGAGGGATACAGGATAATCTACCCACATTTTGTATTCTGCTTCCATCTCATGCCTTGTTAAATCCAATGAATAGATAAAAAATGCTATCTGGTCCCAGCTGAGTGATGACCATGGTCATGATTCTATGTTACATGCTATGTTTTTTAAATTAGCAGGGAGCTTTGTACATGGAAACGTGCATTCAATTTGAAGAACATCAATCGCCATAATGTGATCTTTTTATCTCATTAATGTTAAGCAAGGGTAATAGAATGGAATTACAAAATATCACTGTGAAAGGAATACAATTCAGAGAATTATAGATATCCTCTATTAAAGCCCTAGAGATGTTTGGATAAGTCAACTTGTTCAGTTTCATAAATTAAAGATTCTTTACTCACTACCTTTTCTGGGGTTTAAATTCTAGTCTCAGATGTTGATCTTAATCTGAAGAAGGATTTTAAGGTGGTTAGTAAAATGGAGAAATTTCCCCAAAACTACCAAATAAGTAAATAAAAATAAAACAGGAGACTGACTCGTGAACTCAATTAAATAAAAAAGGTTGAATATGTATTTGCATGGGATGAAATGTATTTTCCTTTCTAGTTTAAAAAGGACTAAGGAATAATTCAAATGTCTAAAACGTGGAGGCTAATTCACCTCTCCCAAGTTCATCCAAGAATAAAATGTATCTCTGCTCTATATATGAGTTCATACAAGCCCAGAGTCTCGCGGGGAATGCAGGCAGAGTGGAAAGTGCTCACATGTGCCCACGTTTCTCTGGCAGGGTGGCAATTTATTAATTTCTGCTCACCAATGGTCAGGAAGCTGCAGAGTTCAGCTGAGAGTTATCAGTCTATTTACGAAGAAAATTAGAGGGCTAAGGGAAAGAAAGAATTCTGTTTCTTGCATTGTTCTTGAAGGGCCTTTTTTTTTCCTTTTGGATCCAGAAGGGAAGACAGAGTGAAAATGAAAAACTCACCCCTGTTACTGGCAACAGATCCCCTGCCCTCCTTCTCCAGGGCTGGGAGCAGTGCTGGCGACCGTCATCACCTCCTGTACCTTCAGTGCCCAGCACAGTGCCTGGCATATTCTAAATGTCTAAGACTTTGCTGAATGAGTGAATGTGAAATGAATGTTAGTGCCAGACTAGGTGTACCAGAAACCTTGACCTTTCTCTTCCTTTGTTTTTTCCCCCCCCCCAGAACACAGTCAGGACTTGTTTATACAAAGCAGTCTATATATGCAAATTTAGCATCAAGGAACCCAAATTCAATAAGTCAAAGAGAAAACCTTCCTTTCTGCTAAAAAAAGAGACAATTTTGTTTAGAGAATGGTGATTACATAGTAGATCTCCACAAAGTATGAAGGGGCAGCATTGTTCCTAATCATTTAAGAATAGGACCAGAAAACTCCTGCCACATTTCAGAGTGTTCTAGGACTTTGGGATGGCTCCGTTCCACACGATGTATTCATTATACCTTCTGGATATTCCATCACCACTTTCAGATAAAGATCCTCTCCCTCTTTAGGACAAACTGCTCTGAGACATGGCAAACCAATAGTCCACAATGTGGATATGGAGTGGTGGTGGGTAAACTGTGGACAGAGGTGCTATCAATCTGTACTTTCCAGATCATACAAAGATGTAATTTAATGACTAATTAATGTTAATTAATGACTATGTAATGTGTTTATCATTTTGTAGAAGACAGATTTTTTTACTCCTAAAAATATTTAAAGAATTTTTAAATTCCTAAGAACTACTTTATCATTCATAAGACTCATAGACAGAATAATCTTAATTTGCATCATGTCTCAAATGTTGACATTTCTTCTTCAGCAGAATCATGACCCAAACATAATTTTAAATCTTCCACTGAGGCCAGTCGTCACAAACAGCATCTGATCCTTGCCCGGGTTCCAGTTTCGTCAACTGCAATTGCACTAATGTGTCCTGTGAGCACCTCCCTGACTATGAATTGAAATAATTCTCTCAGCAGAGGGACTTTGAATTCTTATGTACTGGAACTAAAATTCCCATAGTTGCCTAAAAGATTCATGAGAATCAGCTAGTGTATTAGAATATTGCATCAGGGGGAAATTACTTTATCAAGGAACATCGAACTAGAGATTAGTGTCATCCAAGCACTATTTGTTTGACTTTTTACAGTCCTTGTAAATTGCCGTGTAAGTAGTTTTATATCACTGAAAAAATATGTGCAAGAGTCTACTGTGTGCTGGGCCCTGGCATAGTTTCTGGAGATACAATGCTGAGGGTCTCCAGTTGCTTTTAGCCTGGTATGGACACTGAGAAGGAAACCTAAGTGCCTGGGGAAAACATAGGACAATTCCGGGAGGAGGTGATATCTAAGTTGAACTCCAAATAAGGGCAGACCCCCCAAAATAGGGGAAGAGTAAGGAAAATTATCCAGATAAAGAGAGGATTAGACACCGAACCCTTCAGGAAAATGTGGCAGCTCAAGTTCAGAGATTTGCAAGTAGTTCAGTATGATGAGGTATGGGGTGATGAGGGTGGAGCTGGAGATGTGAGCAGGAACCCCGTCAACACGAAACTCGTGCTCCCTGGGAGGAAATCTGCAGCCTGGAACCTGGGAATGCTGGGTACCCACACCGGCAGAGGCCCATCCTCAGTTGGCCACACCACAGACTCCCGGCTGGAGTTCAGGGAAGAATTCCAGGTCATGGAAAAGGATGACCTGGACAAGCTGGGACCCCAGTCCTAGAAGAAGCCTTGTCAGGCAGAAACCTGGCCACTGGGAACAGGGTGTGAAAAATGTCATGTGGGGACTGAGTTTCAGGGACAAGTAGCCCAGAATTTGTCTTCTTGTCCTAGACCCAGGAAACTTAGAGCTGAGTTTCAGTTCTAAGCTAGAGTTTCCTAAATCTCTCCTTCCTAGAGAGATTGGGCTTACTAATAAGGTAAAGAGGGCTGGGCTGTAGAAATAGGGGAGAGGCAGAGGCAGGAACTCTAAAAATAGGGAAAAAAATAGACTGGCATAGTGGCACATGCCTGTAGTCCCAGCTACTTGGGAGGCTGCGGCAAGAGGATGACTTGAACCCAGCAGTTAGACATTGCTATTAGCTATGATGACACCTATATAGCCTACACAGGGCAACAGAGTGAGACTCAGTCTCAGATAATAATAATAATAATAATAATAATAATAATAATAATAAAATGTAAAATTGGAACAATAATGCTTGCCTTGCTGGACTGTGGTGTGAATTAGAAGTAATAGAGGCAACATGCAGTTATCTGGAAGGACCTCCATGGTGATAGTTTTCATTAGAGGGGTCTGTTGATGGTTATTCTTTGGCAGGTTTTCCCTGCCCCAATAGGGGATAATTAACAATTATCATTACACTAACTTTATCTAATCTCTTTTATAGCATTTTCATTCCACTATAAACAAGTAATTATGTATAAATTATGATAATTCAGTTATAATAAGTTGTATATTATTCTTTATTTTAGCATGTCTGTGAGTAGATATTACAGCTTTTCATAGGGTAGGTGCACAGTTAACTTCTTTGGGCATAAAAGTGGATTAATCATATGGCCGTTCATAAACATGATTCAAGTTATTGGTAGTTAAGTATTTATTCTTCCACTCCTCCAACACTCATTGATATTTATTGAGTACCAATGCTTTGCCAAGCTATGCCATCCATCACTAATCTCTAACTTTTTTACAAAAGCAGTCAGGATTTGTTTTTGTTTTGTTTATTTTCATTAATACTATGGTTCCAAGGAAAGATCCATTTATGGATTTTGTCAGCATGCATTTGTCAGATACAGCCACAAATGCATCTTTGATCATGACCATTCCAAAAATAAAGAGAGAGAGAGAGAGAAAGAACAAATAAAGAAGTGTCTGCCTAGGGTGCTATTGTCAGAACCAAGGGTGAAGATAACTCATAACAATTCATGGCCAATGAATCCCTCCCAGTACACTTGTTGACTCTGCATCAAAGTATTATCTTCATTTAGATTATTTAAATTTTCTTTATTAGCAGCTTACAACAAAGCCCAGAATGATAGTTTAATCAATTGGCTTTCCAAACGGTCAGTAAAAAAGCAATAGACCCTATAAAACACATTAAGTGATAATGTGTATTTCATTTCATTTTGAAATGAAGATGTCTTTCCTGGATCAGGGAAATGTTTTCAAGGCTTAATAAAATATTATTAGATCGTCTCAATAATAAGTTTAAATTATATAAGCAAATACTAGTTCGATAATAAATTTAGTAAGTTAAAAAATATAAAGCCTCCAAGATGATTTTATATTTGAGGTAACAAGTAAACCATTAAAGGAAATATAATTACATGTTGCAGAAGTGTCACATTTTTCTGTTTTCCCACATTGGACAGCAGGGGAAATTTCAACTCCCCTCAGCTGTTCCAACTCTTATTTGGTACTTTGTTTGATTTTCTGTGTAATGTAAATAAACAGATTAACTTGTATTCAAAAGAAGAAAAAATGGAGAAATAGCAGAGGGAATGATTCAAAAGTCAGTTTGAAGATGCAAATAAGATTGTTCCTTTACCAGGACACTTCCATTTGGAGGTTTAGTAAAGCCCACATGCAAAGATGACTAAAATTTCAGTAGGATGAGTTTATAGTGGCCCTGTATGTCATCAACGAGAGATTTTTGTATCTCTAACAATTGCGAATGCCCAACAAACCCACTGTAGGCTGAATGTCTGTGCAATGAAATCTGCCTCTTGAACATGGAAACAACTTAGCAAGCTAATTCTGAGCATTTTTTGACTTTCAAAGTTCTTATTTTTTAAGATATGAGGCTTTATTAGTAAAGATAAAGGTTACGTTTTAGTGGTAACTTTTTTTTTTTTTTTTAAGATTGCTGAATCCTGTCCAGGCATCGAGTCTGCACCAGACCCAGTGGTCCATCTACCCTGAGGAGCCAGGCTACCACCCCTGGAGGGGAAAGGCTGGGCACCCCACTTCAGCACAGACTAACAGCCAGGGGGCCCCTGGCAAGTCATTTAATCCAGGAGGGGGAGTTAAAAGTTGGATGGCTCAGCAAGGGTATCTGTCCTGAGGCTGGGTGTTTGCCTTGGGTAAGTTTTCTAGCATTTTCTCCCTGTGTGATAGGGAAGGTGGTATCTAGTCTGCAGTTCCCTGGGAGCCCTGTGCCAGGCAGTACGAGTCTCACAATTAGAGATGAATGAAGTATCATTCTTGCCCTCCAGCGGGTTGTCAACCAGAGTTCTGGAGTGAGACAAGTTCAAGATGAAGGCACTGGCAGGTCTGGCATCTCAGAAGGGCTGCTCTCGGCTCATGGTAACTTTTTTTTTTTTTTTGCGGTTTTTGGCTGGGGCCAGGTTTGAACCCAGCACCTCTGGTATATGGGGCCAGCACCCTACTCCTTTGAGCCACAGGTGCCATCCTTTAGCGGTAACTTTTCTGTAAAATATAAACACTCAGTAGAACAGAAGAAACGTCTGAATGAATGGTAGTTAAAGCCTTATGTGGAAAAGAATCTGGCAAATTTGATATTCTAGCCCCTAGAAACACATGGGGAGCATGTTTAAGACAAACAACTTGATACATTTCACCACAGAGCTTAGAATCCTTAAAACTTAGAATTCTTTAAGAAAAGTGAACTTTTCCAAGAAAAATAATTATAAAATGGGCAATATTGATTGTTTGTCAAATAATCTCCTATTTATTTGATATTGCATCCTTCATATAAATATAGAAAAACAAGCAAAACTTGTATTCAGTTTTTTTCTTTCAGGAGTAAAAATATCAGAGCTAATTAGCTATTGATCACCTAAAAATTTCAATATTTTATAAGACAGGCTGAAAAATGTGCTACAATTAAAAATATGATTATGAAATGATGGCTCTTTCCCTCTACCTCCCTGTCTCTTCCCCATAAGCCACATCTGCTTTCCGGACTAAAGAAATAACCCTGTGGAACAGAAGAGCTTATACAGCTGAGGAGGAAGAGTGCATTCCTTTTTGTCTGGTGCATCATCAACCAACCTGTCAGCCACATTCCAAATGCAGAATCATTATTTTGCATGATGATTCTAGGAGGCAGAAAGCACAGCTTGGCTGACTGATCCCAGGTGGAGTCTGAAGTGCTGACAGCAAGAGAACTAATGTTTAGATTTATAAACTGAGTGAAGTTGATGTGGAAATCATTGCAAATGAATAAATTTAGAGCCTTGCATTACCATTTTTATCAACTCACTTCGCTCACTATAACCCTTTCTATGTAATTACTTGCAATGAATGGGGGTTACACCTACAGCAGACATATGTACCTACAACTGCCACATATGTATGAAATATGTAGCCTCTTCAAGGGAAAGAAACACACTAATGTATTCAGCATACAGATTGCAAACACAAAAGGCAAGCTAGCATCCCATGTGATAGGGAAGGAAGAGCCCGTGGCTTGTATAATTCATATCCTTAAATGAGTCAAGGAGTATTCATACCCAGGAGTGAACATAAAACTGGTATTTTATGGATAGCATTATATAAATGCTAAAATGTATATATTTTATATACTAAAAAAAGGAAAATAAATAAAAGCTAAATCAAAGAAAAAATGGGTTGTTGGTATAGTACTCTATCTTTCACATTGACTGTAGTATATATTAAGCTGAACCATTGAAATTATACTGACATTATTGAAAGTGGAATGCATTTGAGCAAAAATATCTATTTAGAAATATTATCAATGGCTACCTATCTTGTTATCTTTTATTATAACTTTTGTTTCCATAAGTTATATTTTATGCTTATAACATTTCCTTAGGAATAGTTGTGTATGCCTGGATAAAGCCACTGGTGGCTAGATTTTACTTCTCTGGTGCGAGAATAGAATCCAGTCCTAGAGGACAATGCCACTTACAGATGGAACAACATCTCTGCTGTCCAGACTGTGCCCATTCTTTGCTGCTCTCTGTTGGCACCTGCCAGTTTAGAATGTCATGACCAGAGTGCATGATGGCATGTGGGCTGACGTTAGGAGCAAATGCTAAGAATGCCTAACTTTGCTGAAAAGACTGCTTGTGGGTTGTTTGAAAACATGTCTAAGGTCACCATTTGCACTATCATCACTGAATGCATACATAAATACATGTGTAAAACAATGGCTTCTTGGCTCAGTGCCTGTAGCACAGTGAGTAGGGCACTGGCCACACACACGGAGCTGGTGGGCTGCAGCCTGGTCCCAGCCTGTTAAACAATGACAGACTGTAATAAAAAAAATCCAGGCATGTGGCGGGTACCTATAGTTCCAGCTACTCGGGAGGCTGAGGCAACAGAATCGCTTAAGCCCAAGAGTTTGAGGTTGTTGTGAGCTGTGACACCATGGCACTCTACTGGGGATGACATAGTGAGACTCTGTCTCAAAAGAAAAAAAAATGGCTTCTTTCTTCTCATGCATGAAAATATTAAGCAGTAATGTTAATAACATTTTAAATACAAAATTCCAAACTCAGCTAGGATGACTTGAGGTTTTATAGATAGATTACATATTACATGTTAAGTTCTTAAGCTTTTTTCCTGGAACATTGTCAAAAAAATCTCAATACTTTGGGACAGGTAAAAAAAAAAGTATATGGGGGCAGCGCCTGTGGCTCAAAGGAGTAGTGCGCCAGCCCCATATGCCGGAGGTGGCAGGTTCAAACCCAGCCCCGGCCAAAAACTGCAAAAAAAAAAAAAAAAAAAGTATATGTCTCTTCCCACTTAATTCTAATTAATTAAAACAAAATGCAAATATATGTTGTTTTGGGGACATTATTATTCTTTTAATTTTTATTCTTTGAATAGATATTATTGTTCTATATTTCTAATATAGTAAGTTTCACAAAATCTGTACTTACTAATTGTACTTACCAACAAAGTATTAATATGAATAACATTAGAAATTATTTATTTGAAAGGACTATACTAATTAATATTCACTATCTAGATAATGAGAATGCTTTTATAATTTCTGTTCCTTAAATTAAATACAATTTCAAATCTAAACTCCTACTAGATTTTATTCTGTTGTGTCAAAAGAAAATAATGTGATATCTTAAAGATCTTCTCTTTTTCAAAAAACAAAGTTGAATGGTTGCAGTATTTATTTAGTCCAACTTAATTCAGGCCGAGACCAAAGTGTAGAATGCTTTCAAAGTCTGAGCCCATCCTTAGATTCTGTCTCATTCTACCTCTAGATGAATTAAGGGTTTAGTAGTAAAAGATAGAAGGAAATAGCACTACTACCTAAAAAGGAAGACAGCACGGTCTTTTTCCAAGTTTATTTAAGAATGTTTAACTTTGGATGGACACCAACTTTCAGTGTCTTGGCTCCCCTTGTATAAAACAAAAAACGGGTAAAACTATAACTTTCTTCTTCAAAAGGTTATAGCAACATTTAAATCAAAATACTACACAATTATGAAGCATCAATAACAACTTTAAACAACTCAGAATAGTTCTCAATAAAGAGTCTGTGTAATAGACAAATGATGTTCAATAAGACCATTAACTACATGCTGTCTGTGCATGAATTAAGTTATTATATTAATTCACACTATAAGTAGTATGAATAGTGTAAATACCTTTTCTTTTATGTGGAGGAGGAAAACAACCTAAAATAGATTTAACTTGAAAAGTTAGGGTTGCACTGCCAATACTCCAAAAATTACAGGTGAAATTACCAGGTGTTATTTAATTAAAAACTTATTTATATCACCACTGCAAGTCACCTCTTGTGTTTTAATTATTCATATATTATATACTTATATATGTATATCTGTGTGTAACATTTCATTTTAATTTAAAGGAAACTATTAATCACAAGTATTTCCATATAATTCTCCATTGCAAGGTGAATCATATATTTTCAGAATACTTCTTAGAAAAGTATATTTCTCATGCATATCATTTGAAATACAGGGTTTAAATTTCTCCAGACATTTTTGTTTAAACCCAACACATATTTACTATGTTTTGACCCTGAGTAAAAAGTCAGCACCACGTGGTTTGGATGCTCGATGCTTGGTTATGTAGATAGCTTGGAATTTGATTATTCTTTTATGTTATAAACAGTGAACATCCTCTTGGTAGCTATTGTGGTGTTAATTTTATAATCAGCTTCTCTCTCTTTGTGAGTGACAATGAAGATTTCAAAAATGACAAGTCCCGACCTCGCTATGTTTACTGCACGCCAACTACACCAGGTGCCCAGAGCTGCCGTGGGAGGAGACCGGAGAGAGAGAAGAGAAGACTGCAACAGGATTGCAGAGCACGATTCATGTCTCAGTTGGGCAAATAAGACAGGTTAGAAATGATGATCCCTGTTAGCCAAAGTAGGCAGCACCTGCCAGGAAAACTCGGGAGAAAGGATTTGCTTGTGGAGGGACCAGGCTCCATGTGGCTACTGGGATGGTGTTGGGAGTAGGCCATGACACAGACAGGGGCTTAGACTGAAAGAGCTGAGGATTTCTCAAGGGGTTGAGAAGAGCGAGCATGTGGGAAAGGAAAAGGAGGAAAAAAGGAAGCAAACTGTTTGAAGGCAGACACGGACTTCTGGTATCATTCCCACCATAAAACACACTGGTGATTTCTTTTCTTACATCAGTGGTGCCAGCTCTTTTCCGACTAATCTTTCCCACTCTGATTCTTTCCATTAACACCACTGTAGAACCCTAAAATGTTACTTTCTTTGAGTTTAATTATAGGGTAATAAATTAATGCTTAAGCCAGAAAAGTGACAGTTTCCTTAATTCTTTGCCCATCATCACAAGGCCTGCTGATTCCAGCTTCTAAAACTCTCTCCGACCTTCCTCAACCCCTTATGTATCATCCCATTCCAAGCCTCATCCTCTCTCACTAGAATAGAATTCCTGGTAGGCCTACCTTCTCCTGACAACTGCACCCCTTTAATATATTTTCAAAAATTGATTGAAAACATTAATTGATCATTTCACCCCATTGCCCTTAAATACATCCAAAATATTTAATGGTCCGTGAAATCTTTCATGATCTAACCCCTGACTACCTCTTCAGGCTACTTTCTCAAATTTCTTCGCACCTGTAGTTCCTCTAATCCTTTAGGGGTTTGGGGCTCTTGGTGGTTCCCTACCACCCTGGGAAAATGCTTCCCTTGACTACACCCCCTTAAGGGTGGTGACCATTCCACATCGTGCAGGTCCCACTGGGAGGTTTATCCAGCCCCTGCCTGTACCTGCAGCCTTTGGTCGTCCCTGTCACACTGTCCTACAGAACATCACGTTTCCCTTTCTCATCAAGCTAGTCACGTGGTTACTTCTTGTCTTCTAAATCATGCCTGTTTTGTTCGTTGTTATGTCTCTAGTAGTTAGCACAGTACCCAGCAAAGAGGTCACTTAATAAATATAAATTGATTAGATGAATGGAAAATCTAATTGAAATATTGATGCTTTAAACACCTGGCTAGAATATTTGCAGATTGCTCTAAACATACTTGTATATTTCTGAATTATTTCTTTCTCTAGGTATTAATTATTTTCAATATAAGTGATGAAGTAGTGCTCAGTTTCTGAATTAATTAATTCCTAAATAAACTGGAAATATTCAGTTCACAAGCCTTGGGATCATTAGAGGTTGGGAGCAGAAGGCAGGAACTGTCTTCCTTTGAGTTTGAAGAAAAACTTGAAATGAACCATCTGGGGAGGTAGAGTTCCTACATGAGGAAAATATTTAAAGGATGGAAAGGTCATTGCTTTAGAGTAAAGACTCACCCCAGTTTACCAAAGAAAATTAAAGGGAAATTAAAAACTAGGGAAGTGGTGCATGTGTGGTGAAGACTAGAAATCAATTTCCACTTGCTTTATCATTAAAAGAAAAATAATAGGAAACTGACACTAACACAGCCTAAAATCTAGCATTTTCTTCTCAGAATGCACCTTAGAAACACTTATTCATGGTGCACCAGGAGGCATGCATAAGAATGTTCACACTACCAATATTAAGAGTAGAAAAAGAAACAAAAATACTGGAAACCACTCAAATGTCCATCCACAAAAGAATGGGCACATGTGATGTGGCGTCTTCCTATAATAAGATGGAGCACTTGACCTCAGTGAAAAATGAATGAAACTAAGCTACCCAAGTCAAGAAGGATGACTTTGAGAAACATGAGGAGTGAAAAAAGCAAGCTGAGGACAAAATATGCCGCACTGTATCACTAAATATTCCAAATAAAAGAAAAGCAGTCTATTACTTGGGATTTGTCTTCCGGTTTTCCAGAGAAACAGAACCAATTGAATATATAATCATGCACAACGTGGCCACATTTCAGTCAAGGACAGACTGCAGATATGACAGGGGTCCCCCCAGGTTACAATGGGTCCCAGCACAAGGCATTGCTCATGTGTTGGTGGGAAGGCTGGTGTGAACAAACCTGCCGAAGGGCAGTCAACGTAGAGCACAGCGCGTACAAGTCTGCACGGCAAGCAGCACTTGGTGATGATAATAAATGACATTGCTGGTTATGTACTTACCATGCTGAACTTTCTATTGTTATTTTAGAGTGTATTATTTCTACTTTAAAAAAACGTTAATTATAAAAATAACAGCCTTAGGCCAGTCATTCAGGAGGTTTTCTAGAAGGCATGTGGTCATCAGAGATGACAGCTCTGATCATGTTATTACCCTAGAAAACCCTTCAGCAGGACAAGATGTGGAAGCAGAAGGCAGTGATATTGACAATCTTGACCCTAGGTAGGGCCTAGGCTAATACTGTGTCTTAATTTTTAACAAAAAAGTTTAAAAAGTAAAAAAATATAATTTTTTTTTTGAGTTTCACTCTTGCTCTGGGTAGAGTGCTGTGATGTCATAGCTCACAGCAACCTCAAACTCTTGGACTCAAGTGATCCTCTTGCCTCAATCTCCCAAGTAGCTGGACTACAGGTACCCACCACAATACTGGCTAGTTTTTCTATTTTAGTAGACACAGGGTCTCACTCTTGTTCGCTGGACTCTAACTCCGAAGCTCAAAGTCTCCCCCCTACCTCGGCCTCCCAGAGTTCTAGGATAACAGTGGGAGCCACTGCACGTGCCCCCACCCAATCTTTTTAATAGTAAAAAGCTTAAGGAATAGGATATAAAGCACTTTCAGGCAATTGTACAATGTGTTTGTGTTTTAAGCAAACTGTTATTACAAAAGAGTCAATAAGTTGAAAAACTAAAATATTTATAAGGTTAAAAAGTTGATTACTGAAAAAATATTTGTCTAAATTTAGTGTAATGTTCCAGACTGTCATATTCACTTACCACTTGCTCATCACTGACTTGCCCAGAGCAACTTCCAGTCCTGCAAACCGCATTCATTGTAAGTCTTCTATATAGGCATACCAAGGGTATTTTTTATACCCTATTTTTACTGTACCTTTTCTATGTTTAGATACACAAACACCTGCCATTGTGTTGCAGTTGCCTATAATATTCAGTGCAGAAACATGCTATACAGGTGTGTGGCCCCAGAGCAATGGGCTGTGCCACACGGCCTAGGTGAGCATAGGCTATACCGGCCAGGCTGTGGAACTGCACTCCGTGGTGTTCACACAAGAGTGGCCTTGCGAAGGACACGTCTCTCAGAACATATCACTGCCATTGAGTGATGCATGGCTGTATATAGATATGCAGGAAATGATGTAGTATAAAAGTTAACTTTATATATTTATATAATATTTATAATACATCTTATTACATTTTCCTTATAATTTTTTCATATTATTATATGAATTGGCTCACATAGTTGTGGAATCCAAAAGGTCACACAATTTACCATCTGTCAGCTGAAGAACCAGAAAAGAAAGACAGTGGCGTACTTCGGTCTGTCTGAAGGACTGAGACCAGGGTGTCACTGGTATAAGAATCACTGGTGTTTGAGGGCAGAAGATGGATGGCTCACCTCACGCAGAGAAAGCAAATTCTCCCTTCTTCTGCCTCTTTCTTCTAATCAGGCCCTGAAAGGATTGGAGAATGCCCACCCACAGCAGTGAGAGCTATCTACTTTACTCAGCTACCCAGTGTACCAGTAAAATGCTGACCTCAAAAGCACCCTCGAAGAAATACTCTTTTACCAGTTATACAGGCATCTCTTAGCCTAGACAAGTTAACACATAAAATTAACCTAAAATTAACCATTGCAAGAACATGTAAATATCTAGTAGAAAATGCAGAAAATAGTTTTAAAAATTAACCTAGTGTAACTCTTGAGTGGCCGTATGGGATCCAGAAGCAGTAAGAAGGACTTTTTTTTAATACTGGCATCGTTCTATTCCTCAGGTGCATGGTCTGTTCACAGACATTCATTTCACTAGTATGCCTCATAATTTGTGTATCTATTACACACATCCTTTTGAAGGTATAAAATTCTTGACACTTGGGAGGGTGATTGGAGGGATCACTTCTATGGTTTATCTTACAAGGGTACAAGTGAATCTTTCTAAGTGTAGAATATAAACATCTTAACACAATAACAAAGAAAAGGACATAAAGGCTATGTTAACCAGTTTGATGAAAATATTTCAAATTGTATATGAAAACACCACACTGTACCCCATGATTGCATTAATGTACACAGCTATCATTTGATGAAAAAAATATTCTCGAAACTTTAAAAATGAAGATAAAAATCAAGTAACTCCACTATTTAAGATTAGATTCAAAGTCTCTGCCATAAAATACATGAACAAGAAAAATACGTCTCAAAGTGTATGAGTGCAAGATGGTCAGTTTAGAATAGTAGGTAAAAAAGCTCAGAAACTACCAGCATTATGTACGTTGAAGAAGTGCGATTTATCATGATCATTCAAAAATATTCCCAAACTAATGAAACTCTTGCTCCCCTACAAGGCCAAGGCAAAAAAAAAAAAAAAAACATAAAACGGGATTACAAAAATATTAGAAAACTCAGAAAAAATTGACCAATGACATGTCCTTAAAGAATACTGGTTTGTTGGGGTTTCAGGCCGAAGCCCCAATCCTCATGGACAGTAATTGAACAAGACTAGATTGATCACAACTCCTCCTACTGAGTGTGAGATTACATTACACATTCTACATTAGCACTTAGAACATAACCAGTCAGTATATATGAGCTGAATAAAGGTTAAAAAGTGAAGAGGAAAAATGCAACATGCACTTTAGCAGAAAACTGCTTCCTCCTCCTTAAAAAGTAGTGAGGGTATGTATGAAAGTTCTGAATACCATGTATTTATTTTTCTTTCTTTCTTTTTATTTTTTTGAGACAGAGTCTCAAGCTGTTGCTCTGGGTAGAGTGCCATGGCGTCATAGCTTACAGCAACCCTCAACTCCTGGGCTCAAGTGATCAAGCCTCTTGCCTCAATTTTTCTATTTTTAGTAGAGACGGGTCCCGGGGTGTCTTGCTTTTTGCTCAGGCTGGTCTTGAACTTGTGAGCTCAAGCTATCTACCTACCTTGGCCTCCCAGAGTGCTAGAATTACAGACGTGAGCCACCATGCTTGGCCTAAAACTACGTATTTCTGTGGAGCATCTCCTAACTAGTACTTTTAAAATTTGTGGTAAAATATATACAACATACAATTTACTATTTTAATCACTTAAGTATACCATTTGGTGACATTAAATACATTCAGATTATTATTCCACCATCACTACCATTCATCTCCAGAAGTTTTTTTCATCGTCCCAAATTGAAACTCTATATCCATTAATCAACTCACTATTTCCCCCTCCCCCAGCCCTTGGCACCACCATCCTACTCCCCATCTCTATGAACTTGACTATTCTAGGTAGCTCGTATGGTATTTATACTTTTATTATTGGCTTATTTCACTTGAGTATAATATACTCAAGGTTTGTCCATGTTGTAGCGTATGTCAGAATTTCTTTCCATCCTTTTCTAAAGGCTGAATTATATTCATGTGTGTGTGTGTATACACACTACATTTTTATTTATCCATTCATTCAGCAATGGGCATTGGGTTGCTTTCACATTTGGCTACTGTGAGTAATGCTGCTATGAATATAGGTGTACAAACATCTGTCCAAGCCCCTGACTTCAATTCTTCTGGGTATATACTCAGAAGCAGAATGCTGGATTGTGGGTAAATCTGCTTTTAGTATTCAGAGGACCCACCATATTGTTTCCCATTCTGGCTGCACCATTTTACATTCCCACCAGCAGAGTCCAAGGGTTCCAATGTCCCTACGTTTTCACCAACACTTGAAACTTCTCTACTTTTTTAAACAATAACCCTTCTTACGGGGATTTTGTAAGTTTTAGTATTATCAGAACAATTTTCCTTCTTATAAGCCTCATCACCATGCATGCTTTAGCTAAACATCCACCCTGCTTTTTCATCTTGTTTAACCATCAGTCCTTCACAAGGTAAGACTTGTCTATCTACTGCAACCAAGCCATATAGTCCAGCCTCCTGGAGCTTTCAAGAATGAAACCACTTATGTTTGGGGGAGATAAATCCTTTATAGGTCAAAGTAGGGAAAAGAACATGTCTTTCATCCCCGCACGGATAGAGGCCATACTAGGCTCTACAAATCTTATATAAAGACAGAGGAAACCGTAACATTATAAAACAGAATTATCTTCAAACTGATGGGAATGTCATTAAGGTGGCCTGCCAGATTCTCAAGTGCCCCCCCTTGACCAAATTCAAACTTCACAGAACACATCCCTTCAATAAAATGATTTGTTCTGTAAAATTTGAATTTAGTCAAAAGGCTGCAGTTAAGCCAGTATAGAGGCTCACACCTGTAATCCTAGCAATCTGGGAGGCTGAGGCAAGAGAATTGCTTAAGTGCTTGAGATCAGAAATTTGAGATCACTCTGAGCAAGAGTGAGACCAAAAGAAAAAAAAATAGAAAAATTAGCCAAACTTTATGGAGTGAGCCTAAGTCCCAGTTGTTCTGGTGGCTGAGGCAGGGGGATCTCGACCCCAGGAGCTAGAGGTTGCTGTGAGCTATGATGATGCCACTGCACTCTACCTGGGGCAGTAGAGCAAGACTTTGTCAAAAGAAGAGAAGGGAAGGGAAGGGAAGGGAAGGGAAGGGAAGGGAAGAGAAGGGAAGGAGGGGAGAGGAGGGGAGGAGAGGAGAGAATAAAAAAAGGCTGCCCTCAAGTATCCAGAAGGTTAAGGCTGGAGGTTCCCCACCCCAATGTGATCACAAATCTACAACTGAATACTTAACGTGGACAAATTTCTTTTTTGGCTGTTATCCTCCATTCTCCCTTCTCAATTCTTCCTGCAAACCAGTATGGTATAAAACCAGGTACAGTAATAAGCAAAAGCTTGCCCTCCAGTAGTTTCTGTCTTAAATAACTGTCTTAATAATTTCTGTCTTAAATAATAATCATCTAGAACCAGACAGCTGGCTCTTCCTGGAGAACTGTTTATGATGCTATCACTTAAAGATTCGAATTAATAACACTACAGCAGGGAAGAGTAGAATAATGATGGGGGCTTTAATCTGCAACACTCCAATAAGGGATTTACAGCCTTAGAGGCCCCTGTCTTCCACTAACTAGATGCAGGATATTCTTTAACTTCCCTGTTTAAGGTTTTTCACGAACATGGAGATTAATTAGCAGGAATTTCACTGCTTGTTCAAAGCATGTTTCTTCTCACTACAGATATAATCATTGATAATTTAAAGAATTAATTTAGTAGCATAGATTATCATAACATATGCTACTGCAGTTTAGGCAGAGTCAGATCTCAGAGATTATCATTTATTTACAAAACCTGGCCCCGTGGTGAAGCTAAGATTCTTATCAGCAATAAGTGTAATGACTTCATAGTTTCAAGTCCCGCCACAAGTAAAGAGAATTGAGCTCCTTCACTGCTGAGCTCCTAAAATGTTACCAGCTTCCTGAATGTTATGCTTTGATAGGGACAAAAAGTATTTTAAAACATGGGACAAGGCTCTTCACACAAAGCAGTGACACAAAGGAATGGATCTCAGAGGACTTTTATTTGTGATCCTTTCATATCATCAGTTTTAATTCAAATAGAAAAAAATAGTTTTTACAAAAGTGTCACTAGGTATTTTTCGTGGCATTAAGTCAGCTATTTGGGGACAGAAACCGATATATGAAGGGCAAGGAGTGAAAGCCACCTGTCGAGTGTAACAAGGGGGGGGAATCTTCCTGCAGCCTCAGTGCCCAGACACACCACCCTGCTGGACTAGGCATTTCAGCCTCAGTTCACCCTGAAGCCTCCCCACTGACAGGGCTCCTCAGATGGTCTGTTTCCTGCCTGCACGTCTGAGATGCTGACTGACAGCCTGTCAACCCGCCTCCCGCGCTGGGCCTGTGGGCAGACTGTTTTGTCAGCTGCCTCTGCCCTGGCCTGGCGAGGCCCAGCCTGTCAGCCTGCTGGGGTGCTCCAGGCCCCAGAGCAGCCCCGCCTGGGCCCGGCTGACACCACCTCCAGGCCCGGGGAGACCTTTCCAGCTGCAAATAACACTAGAGAATTCAGACTAATCAGTTCAGCTTCCCTGAGGCACAGAAGGGAAAAAAGGTTTCTTAAAAGGAAAAGGATTAAGAGGGAAAGTGAGCAAAGGCTTGCCTGGTCTCCACTTGGGAATCCGAAAGAGCAGAATCAATTGAATAAATGGTTCACCTAACGGTGGTGAAAGCCGGCTTGGAGAGGAGCTCTGTTCTGTGGCTTGTTACTCTTGTAAGGTCACTTATAGAATCATCTAATAGAAACAAGTCCTAAAGAGAAAGTGGAGGACGTTTTCTTCACTCCACAGTCTGTGTCTTGTATTTTTCTCTTATTTCTTTTTCTCAAAAGGGCACTTTTTGTTATTAGCCACAACGCCTCGCCCGTGCGTGCCCAGGTGTCTCCTTGGGTACCCATCTGCCCTGAAGTAATTAGATAACAGGTTACCTTAAAAACAGGAGCTAGGAGGACATATATGGTTTTCATAAATATAAAGCAACATTAGATGCCGTCTCATACCCAAAATGGGACTCTTACTCACCAAAACTTTGTTAGTGAAATACTAGTGAGACTATTCTGTCATATTTTGTGTTTGCCCTTTTCCATATTACCCTGGTCCCTAAGTCTCCAGGCTACTTTATCTGGAGTTCCCAAGCCCTCTTGCTCATGAATGATATCTACTTGGAAATTAGGTGTCCCAGGACAGCCACTTGCTAATTGTAATTTAATTTGAATCTCACTTAAGAAAGCATTTTCTTTGACGGGGGAGAAATCTTCAAGGAAAAAAACTTTCAGGTCTTGATTTGTATAACTAACCCCATGCACTTGCTGGGTCATTAGATCTCACTAGTTTGTAATGCAATCAGAATCAGCATTCTGCTCTTAAGGGCTGCTTGGTAATTTGCCTGTTAATATATTAGCACACAGAATTGATCAAATGGCTAATCCAATCACACGCCTGTAATCGATTCCTTATTGATTACCCAGCCTGGTGATCACTTTTGTTGGGTTCAGTCAATAGCAAATGCCAAGTAGCCTTTCACACACCTAATTAGCTTATGAAATAAACCAAACATTTTGCTTGGCCCTGAAGGCAAAGATCAATGGAAAGCTTTGGAGCTGAATTCAGATGATTTTTTCATCAACTTTTCTTCTTCTCTTCTGCAGCCACTCAAGTTCACATTAACACTCTCCCTCCGGTTCGAAGACATCTGAAAAGCAGCTGCCATGTCTGAGACACTGAAGCAGCTGTGAGCCATAAATCACAAGGCCGAGGGGTTCTGGGTTGCACATTGGCATGTGGTCTGTCAGGCCAGAAAAATAGAGACATAAAAGAGCCGAAGGTCAGAGGTACGTGGAGTTTAGGAGCCTGAACTTGTGCTATATTTTATGCAAGGGAACCTTGGCATTGGTGGTTCTTCCCAAATGTTCTTTAGCTTTCCCTTGCTCGTGTGGCACTTGAATAGATCTTTACTCATCTGAGTGGGCTGGCTCTGACTTCCTGCTACCTACCTTGCTGCTGTACCTCCATACCATTGTCCAGAGGAGCAGTCCCCTTGAGATTTTGAAATTGGGTTAAATAACTTTACAGTTACTGCAAGAGGTGCTGACCCTCCTGAGACCATTTGTGCTACCTTAAACACTAAAATGAAAGCAATATGTCATGACTTTGAAGAAGAATCCATCCTTATTCCTCCTTCTCCCTATAGGGTGGGTCTCATCATAGACATGGTTACCCAAGGGCCTGAGTAATCACAGACCTTTTTACTGATTCAGAGAAGGAAAATGAGTGGGATGGCTTTCTTGGAAACTATGTTATCCCAGAGCAATGTATGGTAATGACTCCCCAAGATGGGAAGTTCCAAGTTCTAAAACATAACAGCAGCTGGTGGGGGTAACCAAGCCTTTACTGGCAAAAGAAAGTGTAGAACTGAAGCATGATCCTACAATCAATCCCAGAATGTTCCTGTCTGAATTACCATTTTTATAACAAAGAATTCACCAAAGGTCTTTCAATTTATAAAGAACTCATACTCAGAAATCACAGTTGTCTTACATGCTTATACAAAATTTTCCTGAGGATTTAGTACAGTAGATTTATAGCCAAATAGTAATCAATCAATTGATCAAACAAACCAACCCACATATTGGATGGGGAAACCAACCATTCTTATTTGTTAGGACATATGCATGCAAGAACCTTTCCTTAGGTATTACCTAGACAATTTCACCAAAATTTTCTCTTAGAGATAAGATCTATTAATACTATAAAAATTAAAGTGATTATTTAAAAGTTGAACTGTTGTAGCAATCCATGAATGGACCAACAAACTGTGGTATATGTACACCCTGGAATACTATGCAGCCATTAAGAAGGATGGAGACTTTACGTCCTTCATATTCACATGGATGGAGCTGGAGAATGTTCTTCTGAGCAAAGTATCACAAGAATGGAGGAAAAAGTATCCAATGTACACACCCCTATTATGAAACTAATTTATACCTTTTATATGAAAGCT
>CAUYQV010191056.1:0-41687 GCA_963574575.1 Galagoides demidoff | reverse complement strand
CTGGGACACTTGGGTGGGGGGCTTTTTGTTTTTTGTTTTTTGGGCCCCCCCCCCCCCCCCCCCCGTTCACTGGGGCTGGCGGGTTCAAACCTATCCCAGGCTGCTAAACAAACAAAAAAATTAGGATACATGATGTGTGTGTGAGTGTGTGTTTGTTGGGACTGGAGCTGGAAAGTTCAAATTGAACGTGTCACTCAAGCCAGTTGCCAGGACTGAGGCTGCCCAACGTCTTTGGGCTAAGTGGCTGGTGCTGCCCAGCACCGTCGGCGAGGCAGCAGAGGTGGTGGCCGCATTTCTGCTCGCCCAAGAGGGAAGCCAGGGCCAGAATGGGACCAGTGGTCCTGCCACCTCAGTGACTCACTGCTCAGCCTCCTTCAGCACCAGCTCTTCTGGCAACAGCAGAAAGAATTGAATGAAGTGATCATGTAAACCAAAGGAGATAAAAATAACCTCTGCATATTCTTCTTATGGGATTTTTATTCTGGAAGAAGCACTGAGACAGCTAATAGACATGTATCAGGGCACTTTGCTGCCAAAAGTGTGTCTTTTTAAGTGATCTCAAGCACAGCAGGACAGAGCCCACACTCACCTCCTTGGAGATCAATCAGACAGAAGAGAGATCTCTTTACACCAGCATGGCTAAGACAGAGAGCTTCCGAAAGGGAATGGCCAAGGAGATGGGAGAATCCAAGGTACCCGAGAACATCTGGAGACAGAACTATACACTACATTCAAGTATTTGCAAAATTAAAGATTAAACAATGTCCTCTAGCAGCATCACTTTTATTTATGAGTTGAATGATTCTCTTTGATTTTTTTCCATCTACCTGCAATAAAATAAATCTGATCATTGTGGCTATGGTTTCAACCATGTAGACGCCCATCTTATGTTCTCAGATGAACTGAAGAAGTTGCAATAAATGGCATATAAAGCAAAAATTCAGGTCCCCCCCTTTTTGTTAAATGGAATTATAAATTTTGTACAACTCAAATACTCCATTTTTAACTATAATAATGACCTAGGTGATACAACACTTCTCACCAGAGTTATCAGCATGTTCCTACATCTTGGCTAGGAGCCCAGAAAGAATAGATTTACAGAATGAAAATCTTGAGTATTTTATAAATATTATAAATACTGCTCTCACCTAGAAAAAAATGTGTGTTTAGAGGCAGCAACTCTGAATGTAAACTTGTCAGGTATATCAGTTCCTTGAAAATATTCTATAATCTCTGTGTCTGATTAGCCAAAAGAATATTAATCATTGTTCCTAGAAAGCAAATAAATAAACAAAAAATAATTTAAAGAAAATGGGACACGTGATATAGTCAGCCACTATAGCAATGAAAAGAGAGATGAACTAAATGAGCTGACTTTTTAGAGGAATAATTTAATTAAATTACATAATTTTTAGGCTATATTTTACTGTTTATTTGAAGCAATTTCATGTTCATGTAGGCAAAAAATATTGTTGTCAATATTACCAAACTCTTGAACTTCCTCCTATTTTTACACTGTCACTATTTTTTTTCTTTTAAATCATATTTTTCTTGGGCATACAGTCATCAAAAACTAAATAAGCATGTTGTAGGCAGAAAAAACAAAGATCTAAAAGGCTTAATTTTTAGATAATAATGTCCAAAATAGTTAAGGTTAATGCACAGGGATTTTTGAAATTATAATGAACCTTCCAGAATGTTGCTAACTCTTTCTTTAAAACCAGATTTGTGACAACCATACTAACATTTTCCAGAAATACAGCTCTTAGAATGGCTTACGAGGGTCTAAAATACAAATGAGGTGTGGGGCACTTGCTTTTTATTTTTTAATCCATTCTTCCCTGAGGCTGACACTGAAAACAAAAAATGAGATAATATAAGTTAAGGAATATTTATAGGAAGAGGACTAAAATAAAATTGGAAACATCAGTATTAAAGTAAACATTGCACATGAAAATTGATTGTTTGAAAAATCAAAGAACATTTTGCCCCATAAAAATATAGCTGTGAGTAATTTATTGTATCATCCTCCCCATGCTGTTAGCTACTTTTACGTTAATAGTATCCTAACAATACTGTAATCCAGTCTCTTACGATAATACTGTATCATGTGCCTCTGCTACATGTAATAAGAACAGAAATTTAAGCCCATGGCCAAGGCTACAGTTTGTAAAAGGTGCTACTTTTCTGTGTTCTTTCTTTTCATTCATAAGAATTTTGACAGAAAGAGGCAGGAAATATCTACCCAGTTTAGATATTTGCTTACGAAGATGGCAAAAATAATTTTTGCATTTACCGAATGTTCTCTGTGAATGAAATGAAAATTATAACTATCTTGCCTCATAGCCAACTTGAATACGTATTTCAAATAAGATACAATTTCATTGTCACAAATTATTTGTTTTTTATTGTTAAAATCTTGTGAAAAAAGTTTTGCGTGAATAGGAAAAAAGTTTCTATAAACCTTTGAGTTTACATAAACCTCCATTTCACTAGGGTAGATATCAATATATGTCACATTTTTAAACAAAACTTTTTTAAAAGGATTAAAACTTACTTTTATCAGTCAGGGTTCTCCAAAGAAACCATATCAAGAGTCTCTCTCTCCCCCACCCCACTATTTAGATGCAGACATTCTATTGGTACTATAGACCTGTCAGTATCTCCAGAGTAGCCCTGTGTCGCTGTAGGAACAGATGAAGGGCCTCTGCTATGTCAGAGCCTGCTGTAGTTGAGACCTGTCATTCTTCAGTCTGTATGCTTTTCCAGAGCTACCAATATTTCAGACTCTGCCAAATTCCATGGACTCCCAAATCCTAGTTCACTGTACATGGAGAATAATGAGCTCAGACCTATAGGTACGAACTATAATCGGGCTTGCTGGAATGCCTCCTAGGTATGTCCATTTAAGGAGAAATGGGCAGAAAAGAAGCAAGCTTAAATGCCTGTGAGTGGGTCACTCCTAGCCCAACCCACTTTTCTGTTCCATGATCCTAATGGTCTCAGGTTAAAGGAAAATGTGTAAAATTTAAACTCTAACTGAAGTTTAATTGTTGGAAGTATCTGGTCGCAGAAAAGATGGAAATAATAAAAAGGAAAATTTATCCTCAGATTCAAAGAAAACAGAATGTCTAAGCCCATTAAGAAGCTTAAGTAACAAAAAAGGTATAATATATATGTGGAATGGTTGAAGAAGAGGGAGGCCTGGTGCGGTGGCTCATGCCTGTAATCCTAGCACTCTGGGAGGCTGAGGTGGGTAGATTGCCTGAGGTCACAGGTTCCAGACCAGTTTGAGACCTCATCTATAAAAATAGCTGGGTGTTGCGGAGGGTACCTGTAGTCACAGCTACTTGAGAGGTGGAAGCTGAGATAGTAGAATCACTTAAGCCCAAGAGTTTGAGGTTGCTGTGAGCTGTGACACCACAGCACTCTACCAAGGGTGACAAAATGAGATTCTGGCTAAAAAGAAAGAAAGAAAGATATAATATCAAGTAAAGTTTGCCCCTAGAATTCAAAGGAAACAGAATGTCTAAGCCCATAACAAGTTTAAGTAACAGGAAAGGTATAATATATATGTGGATTTGTTGGAGAAGAGGAGGGAAGGAAGAAGAAAGTATGCAAAATTCAGTGGAGAAATGAAAACAGGAAGAAGTATAATTCAAGAAATAGGAACAGAGTCCCAAGTTATAGTTTATTCCACAGACAAATTAACTTTAATACATATTCTGTAAATCATTTTGTTCAAGTACAAACTGATGGAACGAAATCATATATTGAAATAAGTTTGCACATCTATGAAACAAAAATGAAAACCAACCTAAACCCATTGTAAATCCTAATGAACAACTTAGAAAAAGGGGCACTATATGATGTGTTTCAGTGTCTATGATACAACATTGAGATCAATCAATAGGTCGATTATAGCCATGGGGGGGGTAACATGCATATGGAGGACAGGAAAGACACTCCAACTTCCCATGGGGAAGAAGTCCTTTAAAAATGGCCTCAAAAATCTAGAGTAAATAAGAAGCCAACCCATAAAATAAATGGAAGCCAGGAGTCATTGCTATGGACCACTGATCTTGAGGCAAGTGACTTTTAAGAAACTTATGACAGGGGCTCCTGTGGCTCAAGGAGTAGGGCATCGGCCCCATATACCGAGGTGGTGGGTTCAAATCCAGCCCCAGGCCAAAAAAAAAAAAAAAGGAACTGATACACAGGAAGAAAGACAAGCTAATGTAGGCCTCAGATGAAAACAGCTCATTACAACTGGCCTACACATATAATTTAAGAATACAAATTGACACAAACTATGTAAAGAGGAAAGGTAATAATGAAGAGGGAAGGATTGAGTAGGTGAGTTGGAATGATGAGAGTGTGGGATGATTACATATATATTATTTACAAGGACTTAGCTTTGTTTTGAATGATGGATTGTGCTTAATACCTACTTATGGCTATTACTGTTAGTATACATTTTAAATGATGTATAACATAATGCAGGAAAGCACACCAAAATCTTCAAGTTGAAAACACTTTGTTTATATACTACCACTTGTTATCACCCCTCAGATTAAGATAAAGAACAGTTGCAGCACCACAGAAGATTCCTTTGTACCTAAAAATGTTAAGCAGAAAAGGCAATCTAACCCAGCATTGAACCAGAACAAGTAGCAGCAGTTCTAGTTTAGACTGAGTCTTGGGTGTCGTCCTGATGGTTAGCACGTCTTTAGCTCCTGTGTGAGATTCAGTTTGGTCCTTGGGGATCTGAAGCCTAGCTCTGTCCCCTGCATCCTCACTAGACTTCAAAATCTAGCTCATGTTTCTAGCAAAAAACTGGTGGTGCATTTGCAAAGGCTCATCCCTCAAGGGAGACTGTTCTAAGCATCATAAGAATGAGTAGGTTCCATCTCCTTTTCTGGTCCTGGTGATGCTCTCTTTGACAGTATCTGTCTCCTTAGCTCAGAAAATTGTCCTCTGCAGAGCTTTTGAGCCTTCTGTTTTTATTTAGCCTTATGAAGTGGCAAGTGTAAAATCCGGCTGATATCTTTCATTCATTTGTTGGAACGCCCTGACTCTGAAGGACCTTTGTTCCTCAATCTCCCTCTTTGCCTCAGCACTCAGGAGAAGTTTTCCTAATTTCATTCTCTTCTGTGGATTCCTTCAACTTAGGCTGGGGGTCCTCCACCAGGGATGGTTCTGCAAACATACCCGCTTCCCCATGGCCACATTTGCCGATGTCTGCTGTGCTTCTAGAACCATCTTTCTTTTGTGAACAAGTCATGCTCTTGGAGAAATATGATCATGCTTATTCTATCTGTAACTTACAGGTTTCTAGCTGCTAATTGGGAGAAGTATGACTAGAAAACCGTACGTTGTTTATCTATTCAGGGACAAGGTAGGAAAAGTATTCCATTGCTAAGCGACAAGCATGCGTTAATGTGAATAAAGTGCATGACAGCTCAGGTCTCAAAGCATCACTTCTACATATATATCTTGTAGTGACAGGATGTTCTCTGTATTAGCTTTTTTAATTTACTTAGATTTGAATTGGATAAGGGTTGATAAGAAAAGGTTACAGGATGCTGGGAACAGATTTCTGGACAAATCAAATCTTTGATTAAAGGGATGTCTTTTTAACTAAATCACCACATTCCAACATTTGTGATGTAAATGCTCTGTAAACGTGTGTGGGCAATGTTATTCTTACTCACACAAAGTCAGAATACCTAGCACTTGAGTGAAGAAACTCACACTTAATTTCTAGCATATAATAAAACTATAAAATCTTATTTCTTACAATGACTAAAAATGCATCAAATTACAAATCCAAATGTATTAGACAAACAATTTCTTTTGAAAAAGCAGAACTTTTTCTTTCAGACAAGCTGAATTTCCAACCTTAATCTAATGATTGGTCAATGATTTATTTTCATGTAATGTTAACAAATATTATTTAAGAATTTTCACAAATTAAAAAATCCAGATAAAATAATGGAATATGCTACAGCTTTGCATTGGGTTTAGAAACAGGATACTCTCAGCTAAATGCTGGCAGATTATTAGGGACTTGGAGATGAAGACATTCAATTGGTTTTGCAAAAATCTACATCCAGGTCAGGCGGTGGCTCATACCTTTAATCCTAAGGCTTTGAGAAGCTGAGGCTGGTGGATCACCTGATCTCAGGAGTTTGAGATAAGCCTGAGCAAGAGCGAGACCCCATCTCTACTATAAATAAAAAAACTAGCCAGGAATTCTGGTGGGCACCTATAGTCCCAGCTACTGGGGAGGCTGAGGCAAGAGAATTGCTTGAGTCCAGGAGTTTGAGGTTGCTGTGAGCTACGATGCCATGGCACGCTACCCAGGATACTGAATGAAACTCTTTCTCAAAAAAGAAGAAACACCAACATTCAAAAGGTCATAATAAGAGTAATGAAATATCTCATAATAAAAACCTTTATTAGTTGAACCACATGAATACTATATTACAGAGAATGAAATTGAGTGATGGGTCTTTTGTTTCTTTTACTATCATCAGTGACATAGGACATGGTCTTTCTTTAAGAAATTTATTTTTATTATATTTCTATCATTTTTATTATATACTTATATACTGTAGAATATTTTATTACATTTATATCTATATATTAGAGATTGATATAAATGTATTTTATATTCATAATTTTATTATGTTGATATTATTTTTCATTTGTTTATTATGTTAAACCTGATCTTCTATTTTGAGGTTCCCCACTCATATATATCTTTGTTCCCACTTCAAGCATGGAATTGGATTAGAAAATAATAGCCCAAATTATCACAAAAAAAAGTATAATAAAACATTTGGAAATATAATTCTATCTTAAAATACGTAGTTGAGTGGAGTCCATCAGTATAAATTTCAATACTCAAGATATGCAATCTTCTGTATCTTACTGTTTCTTTACATATAAAGTTGAATTTTATAAATTTTGTGATCCTGATCATCAGTATTTTTTTGGTATCTTATCCTTCAAATTTTCTGTAGTTTCTAAGTTTTTCAAAATAAATTTTCAAAAATCAGAAGAATATGACAAACACTCAAATTTTGGGGATGTAGCACCTCTGAATAAACAAGCTTATTTTCAGTATCTAAGGTGTATATCCTCGTGGTCTCTTGTCCTTCCCACCCCAATTATTCCCGACCTTATCTCCAGCTCATTTGAGTTCAGGAGGTCTGTGTAAGAATGGAGTACATTCTTTTTTTAAAAAAAAATCTTTCTTTAAATTTTAAATTAATATGCATGTACAGTTGTTGGGGTTACATTGTTTTCAATTCTAAGTTAAATAACAATAATGGAGACTTTCACCCAGGGGGCGCTGTAACCGGCACATTGTGCACATTAGGTGAGATTCCCAACAATGCTGCCTCCTCCCCTCGCTCTCTTCCCTACTCTCCTCTCCCTCCTCCTTGCTAGACTATATTTGTGTTTTATCTTTTGTGTGGGCGTGTAGTTGTTTATATATTGGCTTCATATTAGCAGTGAGTACATTGGATTTTTTTTCCAGAATATAGTACATTTTTCACAGAAGAGTTCCTTGTTCCATGTTCCTTAGCACCAGAGTTTTTCTTATGCTTTACGAGCACCCTGCTGTCAGGGAGTTTTCTAAAGCTTCCAAATTTCGCTTTCCAGCTATAGAGCCAGTTCTATAGATAGAGAGAATGGAATTCTCCCTGACTCATCAGGAAAAGTCAGCCCAACTGCTTATTTATACACTATATTCCCATTAAGGAGCAAGGTGAGGGCTGAAATTGTCTATGCCCAATATCAAAGTTATGAGAGAGTTCTCAAAACATTCAAGTATATCTATCTGCTTGCAACTGTTTCAGACATTCACTACACACTGTGAAATCATATAAAGACACACTCATACTTGCAGTAAGAATCGCTGCCTTTATTTTGTGGGCTTAAATGCCATTGAGATGAAGATGTCATTTAGATTTGATTCTGTGCCCTAAAATTAGCAGTGTTCCTCCTTGGCATTTTTATCCCCAAAGATGCTAATTGTTCTTCCAGCACTCTGTTAATTTCTGCGGGGTTTGCTATTCTGCATGTCATCTGTCTTCCTGAGCTTCTGTCAGTGATCTATGAGGCAACTGATTGCTCCTGTCAGCCTACCTTAAAGACCCAATGAAAATGAACACCTCTGAAACTGTGCTCCAGCAATACTGGCTTCTGATGTGTTCATTTTCACACCCCTCTTTGGCTACACTCTATTACTTTCATCTTATGTGCTATTTTATAACGTGACCTTAGTCATAAAAAAAACCTACTTGAATTTTAAGTGGTAGTTAAGAGAAAGCAATGTTGTGAAAAAGGAGAAAAAAAGGAAAATAGGTTTTCATTTTAAGGCATTGCTTGTTATGTGCAAGAGTGTTAATCACAGCCGGAATGAGACTTTCAAATCTCAACAACATAATACATCAGTGCTCTGGAGTTTTTGGTGAGGGTAATGCATTTTTTTATTTTATTTTATAGAACACATAACTTTTTTGATAACCTTGTTTTTCTTTGTTGTATAAAATATGAGTTTATACATTTTTATTTAGTTTCTGGTTGACTGGGCTGACTACAGGATTATGGTGTTTTATATGAAATGAGCTCATGATATTAAGACTACTGTCACTTCTAAACAGAGGTGCACATGAGAATACATGGAGAATGTGTGTTCAAAATGTTCCAATTGACTTCCTGAATTTTTTTCAAAGACTTCCTACCAATTGGAGTATGCATTAAAATTTGAAAATTTCCTATTAATTACACCCATTTTGTATTAAATGACATCTGCCTCAAAAATTTTATGAAGCTAAAATAGCTACTGAGTCATTTATTAAAATAGTAAATATTTCTTTTGTCTTTGTATTTCCCTCTTCAGTGTTCTACAAATTATAGTTGATTTAGACTTCATTGCATCAGAAATCTATTTGGCAGAGTGCAGTCGTAGAGTCCAAGGTCATGGTTTGAACTCCACTATGGACTGAATATTTGTATCCTCTCCAGATTCAAACATTAAAACCCTAATCACCACTGTCATGGTATTTGGAGATGGGGCCTTTGGGAGCCAGATAGGGTTAGATGAGGTTGGGACCCTCAATATGAAGTTAATGTCTTTTTTAAAGAAAGAGGCATGTGATCTCTCTCTCCCTGTGTGTACACATCAAGGGAAACCATGTGATCTCTCTCTCCCTGTGTGTACACATCAAGGGAAACCAGGAAGAAGGCCTTCACCAAGAACACCATATACAAATGTCTGTTGTTTAATCCACCCAGGTAATGATATTCTATTCTAGCAGCCCAGCCTAGGATAACCTCTACTTTTTAAAAGCTAAATCCCAGTGAGAAAATAATGCTAGATGAATATAAAAAAAAGAGATAGAAGAAAACCTCTCCCCACCCCCCCACCCTCCAAGACAGAGTCTTGTCCTGTTGCCCAGGCAAAGTCAAGGAAATAGAAGGAGAGAGATTGTATTTGAGGAAGCTAGAGAATGTACTACATTCCAGGATCTGGCTTTGCCTTTTTGTATAGGCAAGATAAAAAAAAAGTCAGACATTCAATGGAAATGTAGGTATGAGCCCCCAGATTCACTTAGGCAAAGGAATACCCAGTCTCATCCAGAGAGCCGGGTGTCCCCAGGTGGCATGGGAAAAGACTTCTTTAAGGGGTTACGCAAACAACCAAAGAACAGAGGACCTCACCCACTGAAAGGGAACTACATAAGGCCATTGCACTATCTTGGTGAGATGTAGAGGCAGAATATAGCTTTGGTTTCCAAGCAAGTGGATTATTTTTTAAAAATGTAGTACAGTTGACCCTTGAATAGCATGGGTCTCAACTGCCCGGATGCACTTATATATGGATTTTCTCCCACCTCTGCTTCTCCTGAGACAGCCAGATCAACCAACCCTTCCTGTTCTTCTTCCTCCTCAGCCTACTTAAGGTGAGGATGATGAGGATGAGACTTTTATAATAATCTACTTCCATTTATGAATAGAAAGTATATTTTCTCTTTCTTTTGATTTTCATACTAACATTTTCTTTTCCCTACCTTACTTTATTCTAAGAATATAAAGTATAATACATATACAAAATATGCATTGACTATTTTATTGGTAAGGACTTAACTCAACAGTGAGCTATTAGTAGTCAAGTTTTGGGGGAGTCAAAAGTCATATGCAGCTTTTTTGATTGCATAGAGGTCAGTGCCTCTAACCCCTGTGGTGTTCAATGTTCAAATATTTCTCACACCTAAATTTTGATGTCTTAGTTCATTAACTGCTGTAAAAATATAGGTTGATACAGACATGGAAAAGATAAAAATCGTTTCTGTTCAGATATATTTCTACACTGTTTTTCAAAATATATCAAGTTAATGTAAGCAAATTATCACAAGACCCTTTGATATTGTGAAATAAATGAAATAAAATTTCGTGATGCTGGTTAATTTTGTAATTTTCAACTAATATTAAAATATTTTCTTTATAAATATTAATGGTGGAAGTGTATGGAGTGAGTAATCAATTTTTCTAGTGAGAAATTGTTAATGTCATAAAAAAAGTTCTTGAGATAAGACTCAAAGTAATGTTGAGCTGGGAGCTTGTCTGGTTTTCTTCCCATAGCTACCATATCTGTCCCGATATAGACAGCATTAGCAAATATTCTTTTATCACATATATATATTATTAATGCAATAAAATGTTATTACTTATTTTTAGTTTGTATATATGACAATCTACAAGGCAGTATGCCATTGGCACACACACATATAAGTTATAATTATTCACCTGCATGAGCTCTGTTCTTGTCTCCTGGCTTTTCTATGACTTCTCCATTACCTCTGTTGGAAAGTGCAGGGGAAATATTGTTGCTACATCCATAGGTGATATTCTGCATTTCTGTCCTTCTGTCTTGGCTGGGAATATTTCATCCTACAGTGATTATCAAAAAACTCAACTTCATTATCCCTTATTCAGTCTTCACACACTTTTCCTAAAATCAAATGGTGGTAAGTCTAGCACAAGTTTAAAGCAAAGCAGAACACAGAATGCAGGTTGACTTGGAAAAATGTCTTTGAATTGGAAACTTGGTGGCTGACAGTCACACGGTGGTTGATAGCATTAACACACGGTCATTTGAATCCTAAATATTGACTCCAGAGTAAGGAGTCAAACAAGAAAATTCTTACAAATGCAAAATATTAAGAGACAGTAACTAACACACTGAAGCTTTTGTGTAATAGAAATAATTCATAGTATATCATGGTTCATTACACTGTCAGTTGTTATTCTTGTTTGGCTTTCATGTGATTCCATTCACCAGTAAATAATTGTTAAGATGTCTACTGGCATAAGATTCATTATGATAATTCAAACATATAATAAAATAATTATCCACGGTAATATCTGTAAAATATAATGTTAGGACTTAGGTCGAGTTTTGGTGCAATTTTGATACTATTGGTTTTAAGTAATTAAAAATGTTGAAATTCTATATTGTAGTGTCTTTCCAGAGTATTCTATATGATATACAAATGTGCACAGAACAATTAAAATCAGATATTAAAGAGTTATTTGTTACAATTAATGGAAAGCTTTTGCCTGAGTCTAATAAAACTTCCATGTAGTAAAACAAAGATCTGAATGAGAAAGAAGGAAGGAATAGAGGGAATAGAGGTAGGTGTGGGATGGAGTAGAATGACCATCCTACCATACCATTTGCATGGAATAAAAAAAGAAAAATAAGAGAAAGAAAGAAAGAAAAGAAAAAAGAAATGTATTGCATTAAAAAGGTAGACATTTCCTAGGTCTGAATCAAGCCAAAAAAGAGAAAGATTGTCCACTTTGGCCATGTGTTAAATTAAATATTGTCCTGAACTCACACCCATTTGATAAGTGAGGAAAATCAAGCTTCTCTTCACCTTATATTTAAGAATTAGGTAACCAAGAAAATAATGTTTGACCTTTACCATTTAATCTGAAAATGTTTTTAGGTAAGTAAAAGTGTTTTGTTTATTAAGAGCAACAGCTAAGAGATTGTAAATATCTAACTACACTGATGAGAAAAGCATTCTGTACTGTACAAAATTTAGTAGGTTAGAAGGCTAATATGAATTTTACCTTTCTGTTCTAATTCTGCAGAGAGAGGGCTGAACATGTATTCCACTTGGAAGCCTAGGAAAGCACAGGAGCCAGAAAAACCACAGCAACTTTCCAAGCACAATTTATGCAATGTACTGGCCAAGCCAACACAGCTTAATGACCCTCAGTCCAATTCTGTGCTGTGTCCCTACAGTTTTCTACAGTGGAAAAATATCCCCCCTCATATATATATTTTTTTTTTTTCTATTTTCACCTTCCTCTACTTTAAATATATTTTATTTCATGTTTTATAAACATTATGGAGAAATGGAAGTATATCATCTAGGAGAGAATGGTAATTCTCATTTTAAGAAAATACATTATTCTTCATAATTATAAACTAATAACTATGAACTTTCCCCCCCTACATTTATAGTGACCTGAATCAGATGTTGAAGTATTTAGGTATCATTAAAGTCAATCTTAGATTTTGAAATATCTTAGCGTATTTGTTTTCTATTAATGCAATAAGAAATTGTTGCAAATTTATGGTTTAAACAACAATTATCTCACCATTTGGGAGTGATGTCAAAAACTTGAAATGGACTTCCTGGCTAAAATCAGTATGTCAGCAGGGCTATATCCCTTGTGATGGCTCTTGGAAAGAATAATGCCCATGCCTTCTCTAGCTTCTAGAAGTATTTGAGTATTCTATGCTCAAATCTTGCTGGCCTTCTTGTTCTCTCTTCTTGTCTCTTTCACTAATAAGAAACCTTGTGAATACATTGCATCCACCTGGATAGTCCAGGATCTTCTCATCCTCATCTCAAAGGCAACTGATTATCATCTGTAATTTCATCTGCAACCTTAATTGCCATATTCCATGTGACCAACCTTATTCATGGATAATAGAGATTAAGATATGGGTCCTTTTAGGGAGCCTCCTCCACTTAAACTATGTCTGTGGACCATTACACTCATATACAATTAAATATAGAAGTAATAATTTATTCCTCACTGGCATTCATCCCAGTGAGAAATTTTCACTCAAAAGATATAGGTCTTGGTGTAGGAGAAGAAAGGTTATAAAAAGCTTAGATGAAAGAAAGAGGGAGGTGGAAGAAGAAAGGGAAAGAAGGAAAGGAAAAGAAAAATTAACTCATTGATTAAATCATCAGATGATAAACAGTATGTTACCCAGGTCCATGGCATCACCTGGAAACATGTTAAAAATGCAAAATCTTAGGAACCACCCCAAACATACTAAGCAAGAATTGGTGTGTTAATACATCAAGATGAGCTGTGTCTCATTAATAGTTGAGAAACCCTACCCTGGATAACAATGTTACTTTCTCTATAGTGCATTGTTTAACATCATAGGCTTTGTATTAAAGGATACCCAATTTTAAAATTCATCTTTGCCACCTATGAAGAATTTCTTAGCTTACCCAAGTCTCAGTAGCCTCATATGTAAAATATGCTTATAAATTGTCTACTACTGTGAATAGTTGAAAGGATTAAATATAACAATCCATGCAAAATGCTTGTAGCATTCCAGAAGTGTTAATTTTTATTAATACTTTTTCGGGAGTAAAACCATAAGGTACCTGAAAGTAGACAAAGCCAGGAGTTTAGATGCTTGGACTTCTGTTTAGACTGCTTACTAGCTGTGGGAATTTTGGCAAATTAAATATCCATTTTTGAGCCTATTTTCTCAAGGGTTAAAATGGAATATTAATGCTTATGTGAGGATATTTTTAAAAGGAATATACTATAGCATTTCTAGAGTGATACCTAGAAAATACTTAAAATGTATTTAAAATCATAGAAAATAAAAATGTGAGCTATTATTATTATCTATCCCAATAATAGGTACTATCATATTAGATAAATTAACTCCTTTGTAGGTGGGTCAAATGACATATTAATACAGCTTTAAATTAAGGAAAGCACGGACCCTTAGTCTAAGCCATGTGTGTATTTTCTGAAAAGCACAGAAGAATCTGCACATGGTCAAGGCTTTTTGAAAACCAATTTGGGGCACTTTCACAGTATAGAGCCCAGACATCTGGCTCATAATTTTGAGAATTCTCAATGGAAAGAGTGTTTTACAGCAGATAACGATATAAACAATTTATGTATTTTCATACATGAGAGGAGATGACCTTCATAACTTACTTGGAGCTTCATTTCTTATTACTTATGAGTCATTCAATAAAGGATAGAAATAAATTATATTGTTCAACTGCCCTTTGTTATATATCCCCATTGTAAATGGATATTTTTCATTGTCCTGACATATTTGCAACAATAATGTGTTTTCAGGCTATAAATATTGATAGAGCAAAGATGTGTGTGTTTGCACTTTGAATATTTGATAAGTTTCACAAACACCTATAGAATGAACATTAGCAGTTCTAGGAAGCTTTACTTATCCCTTAAAGGACAATGTATGCTGTGAAGCTTTAAAAAATCCTTATTTTGTTAAGGATAAAGTAAGTTATTGCCACTAAAAGTTACTTAATTTTAACTTTCAGTATTTTTAAAATTTTAAATGGTGATCTTTTTTCTGAATAGTAATCACTATAAGGAAATTTACAGAAATGCCACATTACATAATTCCCTTGAGTGAATACAATGTTTTAAAATTTAGTTTAGAATTACATAAAGGAAATTTTTATTTCAAATGACCTCTTCATGAATTATGTATCTTTATTCTCAACAAGGTGAAAAGATACTATCTAACTGTGGAAGGAATTGGTCATGGTATATGTGCACATAGTAGGCAGGGTGGGATGGAGGAGAAGAATAGAAGTAAACATCTTTTTTTTTTAAGTAAGTACAACTTGCCTATAATGTTTTTAAAAATAAAATTCAGGGGTGGTGGAGCAAGATGGTGGACCAGAAAGATTGCTCAGTTGAGCTCTGTAGAATAACTGGGGAAAAAGAGAGAACCCAGCCATACCTGGCACAAGACCTTACCCAGAGTCATAGCTGAAGGAGCACAGTGAGGTGGTGGCAAGCTGGATACAGTGTATGATCCAGAGCAGTGAAAAGCTAATGAATTTGGCAAGTGTTTGTGACCACTGGGATTGGCTGACCCCCTACAAAGGTCTGGGATGGGAGGAAGTCTTTCTGGAGTTTCCAATTGTTGGGGGAAGCTGTGTGTTGAGTGGAAAGCTTGGAAGAGTGGGCAGACTCAGACAGTATATAGCAACCAGATCTGAATGCTGGTTGGAGTGAATTTGTCATAGGTTTAGTGGCTGGTGAGGCAGCCATACTATGAAGGTCTTGGCTGCTGGGGGCTGCCATTGTGGGAAGGTAATAAGAAGGTCTTAGCAGGGCCCTAAAGCATGGCTGTCTTAATTCTACCTGCCAGGATAAGAACTTGATTCTTTGAACAAGCTGAGGGACTCCCCCACCCATGGGAATAGGTGACAGGAGGCACTGTGAGACCTGCCCCTAAATGACCCTTGTGAGCTTTAAGATCCCAACCTGGCAGGGGCCTGAATGCTGAGGAAACAATCAAGCAGCCATAAGAGCAACTGAGAAAGGTATAATGACCATAGAGATTTCTAGCTGTGTTCTCCATCTGATTAAAAAAAAAAAAAAAAACCCACAGCACAACCTGGTGTCCTGGCAACATATTACAACATACTGTTGCTTCTGTTTGAAGCAATAGAGACAGTGAGAAGGAAAAAGGAAGACAAGGAGGTGTAAAAGAAGAAAGAACACATGAGGAGGAACCAACAGAAAAATTCAGGCAACATGAAAAACCAAAACGGAGGAATGTCTACAAGTGACCATGAAGCAGTTATTGCAGAAGACTCCACTTATGAAGAATTAATGAAATTGACAGAAAGGGAATTTAAAATATGGACGATAAAAAAAATAAAAGGAATGGGTGAGAAAATGGAAAGACAGAACCAAAAGTCAGATAAGAGATATGTAGAATATAGAAAGGATATGGCAGAGCTTAAGGAAATGAAGGAGACAATTGGGGAATGATGAATAATAGGGATTCCTGAAGGAGAAGATTGTTTCAAAGGCATGGAAACCTTACTAGAGATTATCATAAATAAAAATTTCCCAAGTTTTACTAAAGACCCCAACACACTCCTTTCAGTTGGATATCAAACACCGGGTCATCTCAACCCAAACATATGTGTCTCTCCAGGACACATTGTAATGAACCTGTTCAAAGTCAAGATGAAAGAAATGTTTTGCAACCAACCACAAGTAAGCACCACTTGACCTAAAAAGGCAGAGCCATTAGGATGACAGCAGACTTTCCAACTGAAATCTTCTAAGCCAGAAGAGCATGGTCATCCACCTTCAACATTATTAAACAAAACAATTTTCAGCCCAGAATTCTGTACCCTGCTAAACTAAGCTTCAAAATTGACAGAGAAATCAAATATTTTGTGGATATACAAGCACTGAAGAAACTCACCACAACAAAAGCAGCTCTACAGGAAAATACTTAGACTTATTCTGAAAACAGACCACCACAAAGGACCACCTGAAAAGTAAACACCCAAAAGTCAAAGATCAAAACTTAGTTTCCACAATGGCACAAAGGATAAAAGTAACAAAGAAACTTTCTCAGAATAAAACTAATAGAACTCCACCACACTTATCAATTCTCTCAATAAATGTCAATGGACTGAATTCACCACTGAAGAGTCACAGGCTGGTTGATTGGATAAAAAAGCACAAGCCATCCATATGCTGTCTCTCCATGAAACACACCCAGACTTGATGGACAAATCAAGACTCAAGGTTAAGGGATGGAAAACAGTGTTTCAAGCAAGATGGAAATCAGAAGAAAGGAGGCGTGGCAATCTTATTTTCATATACAAGCGGATTTAAAACTAAAGTTAAGAAAGTCAAAGATGGACACCTTATACTTGTCAAAGAACAATACAACAAGAAGACATTTTAATTTTAAATATTTATGCACTCAACTTAAATGCTCCCAGATTTATGAAATAGATCTTGATGGGTCTGAACAATATGATATCCCATAACACCATGGTAGTCAGGGACTTTAATTCCCATCTGACAGAACTAGACAGATCCTCTAAACAAACACTAAACAGAGGTACAAAGGACTTAAATGTGACCCTAGAACAAATGGAATTAATAAACATATACAGAACACACCATTCCAAAACTAAGACTTATACATTTTCCTCATCAACCCATGGTACACACTTCAAAATTGACCACATCCTAAGATCCTAATTAAACCTCAGAAAAATTAAAAGAATAGAAATTATACCTTGTATCTTCTCAGACCACAAGGCAACAAAGGTGGAACTCAACTCCAATAAACATGTACATCCTCATACAAACACTTGGAAATTAAACACCCTATACTGAATGATAGTTTGGTTCAGGAAGAGATAAAAGGAAATTGTTAAATTCCTCAAACATAACAACAATGAAGAAACAAATTACCAAAACCAGTGGGATACAGAAAAAGCAGTCTTAAGAGGGATATTTATCACTTTAGATGACTACATTTGAAAAAGAAAGAGACCACATCAACAAACTCATGAGCCATTTTATGGAATTGGAAAAAGAAAAACCATCTAATCTCAAACCCAATAGAGAAAAAGAAATAACCAAAATTAAATCAGAGATTAATGAAATTAAAAACAAAAGAATCATTCAGAAAATTAATAAAACAAAAAGTTGATTTTATGAAAAAATTAGTAAAATCAATAAACCTTTGGCCAGATTAACTAGAAACAGAGAAGTAAAACCTCTAATAATCTCAATCAGAAACAATAAAGGGGAAATAACAGATGCCGGGGAGATACAAGAGATGATCTCTGAGTACTGTAAGAAATTCTATGTCCAGAAATTTGACAATGTGAAGGAAATGGATCAATACCCACAATCACACCCTCTCCCTAGAATTAATCAAGAAAAAATAGATTTCTTGAACAGACCGATTTCAAGAACTGAGATAGAAAAAACAATAAAAAAAAAACCTCTCAACAACAACAACAAAAAAACCCTGGTCCAGATGGCTTCACACCAGAGTTCTATCCAACCTTTCAAGGAGAATTTATACCTATATCACTGAAATTATTCCCAAAATTTGTAAAGGAAGGAATCTTCCCTAAAACGTTCTCCAAAGCAAATATCACCCTGATGCCAAAACCAGGAAAATACCCAACTAAAAAGGAAAATTTCAGATCAGTTTCACTAATGAATATAGATGCAAAATTCTCAATAAAATTCTAGTCAATAGATTACATCTACACATTAAAAAATCATTCATCACAATGAAGTAGATTTCATCTCAGGGAGGCAAAGCTGATTAAACATATGCAAGTCCAAAAATGTAATTCGCCATATCAACAGAAGCAAAAACAAAGGCCATATGATCCTTTAAATAGATGCAGAAAAAGCATTCAATAAAATCCAGCATGCTTTTCTAATTAGAAAAATTAAGAATTTAGGCATGGGTGGCACATTTCTTAATCTGATCAAAGCCATCTATGACAAAGCCACAACTAATATTATACAGAATGGGTAATACTGAAAGCTTGTTTCACTTAGGACTGGAACCAGACACAGCTGTCCTTTATCACCCCCACTATTCAATATAGTGCTAGAAGTTCTAGCCAATGCAATCAGGCAAGAGAAGGAAATAAGGGGCATCCAAATGGGCAGAGGAGTTCACACTCTCTCTCTTTGCTGACAATATGATCTTTTACTTACCCCAAAGACTGAACCACAAGACTACTGGAAGTGATCAAAAAATACAGTAATGTCTCATGATATAAAATCAGTGTCCACAAATCAGTAGGCTTTGTATAGGCCAATAACAGTCAAGATGAGAGGGTACTATTCCCTTCACCATAGCCCCAAAGAAAATGAAACACTTAGGAATATACCTAACAAAAGAGGTGAAGGACCTCTATAAAGAAAATTATGCAAACTTTACAGTAGCTTAAAAAAAAAAAAAGAAAAGAAAAGAAATACCTAAGAATATACCTAACAAAAGAGGTAAAGGACTTCTATAAAAACAAAATTACAGAATCCTAAGAAAAGAAATGGTGAGAGATATTAACAAATGGAAGAATATACCATGCTCATAGCTGGGAAGAATCAATATTGTGAAAATGTCTATACTTCCCAGAGCAATCTACAGATTCATTGCAATCCCCACTAAAATATCATCATCATACTTTCAAGATTTGGAAAAAATAATTATTCATTTTGTGTGGAATGAGAAGAAATCCCATATAGCCAAGGCAATTCTTAGTAATAAATACAAAGTAGGGGGTATCATCCTACCAAACTCTCAGCTATACTACAGAGTCATAGTGACAAAACAGTATAATATTGGTGCAAAAATAGAGACACAGACATTTGGAAACAAATAGAAAACCAGGTGATGAAACTAACCTCTTACAGCAACCTGATATTTGATAAACCAAATAAGAATATACACTGGGGAAAAGAATCTCTATTCAGTAAATGGTCTGAGAGAACTGGATAACCACATGTAAAAGATTGAAACTGGACCGGCACCTCTTACCACTTATAAAAATTGATTCAAGATGAATAAGAGATTTAAGTCTAAGGCATGAAACAATAAAAATCCGTGAAGAAAGTGTGGAGAAAACACTTGAAGATATTGGCCAGGGGCAAGATTTTATGAAGAAGAGTTCTGTGGCAATTGGAACATCAATGAAAATAAATAAATGGGACTTAATTAATCTGATAAGCTTCTGTACAGCTAAGGAAACAACCACCAAAGCAAAGAGACAACCTTCAGAATGGGAAAAGATATTTGCATATTATCAATCAGATAAAAACTTGATAACAAGGATCTATAAAGAACTGAAATTAATCAACAAAAAAAGACCCAACAATCCCATGTATCACTGGGAAAGAGAGATGAATAGAACTTCTTTAAAGAAGACAGATGGATGTCTAACAAAACATATGAAAAAATGCTTATCATCCTTAATCATGAGAGAAATGCAAATCAAAACCACCCTGAGACATCACCTAATCCCAGTGAGAATGGCCCACATCACAATGTCTCACAACTGCAGATGCTGGAGTGGATATGGATAGCAGAGAACACTTTTGCACTGCTGGTGGGATTGCAAACTAATACAACCTTTTTGGAAGGAAGTATAGAGAATCCTCAAAGAACTCAAATTAGTCCTCCCATCTGATCCTGCAATCCCATTACTAGGCATCTACCCAGAAGGAAAAAATTTCTTTTACCATAAGGACATTTGCACTAGATTGTTTATCACAGCTTAATTTATAATCACCAAAATGTGGAAACTGCCTAAATGCCCACCAACCCAGGAATGGATTAACAAGCTGTGGTATATGTATACCATGGAATACTATTCAGCCATTGAAAAAGATGGAGACTTGACATCTTTTATATTAACTTGGATGGAGATAGAACACGTTCTCCTTAGTAAAGCTTCACAAGAATGGAGAAGCAAGAATCCAATGTACTCAATTCTAATATGAAGGCAGTAGATGAGCTAATACAAGGGGTGGTGGTAGGGGAATGTGTAAGTGGGGAGAGGGGAAGAGGGAGGGGGATAAGGGGTGACGGTATATGGCACACCTCTTGGGGGCAGGACACAATTATAAGAGGGACTTTTTCTAAAAATGTAATCAGCATAACCTAATTATTTATACACTCAATGAACCCCAAACAATAAAATAATAAAATAAAAATAAAATTCAGTAAACTTCTGTCTACATCACAAAAGAGAGGAGTTTATTAAAAAAGAGATACATTTTTATCCCAAACCTATATATTCAGTTACTAAGTCAAGTCAAAGACCCTGGATCTTCCTAACATAGGATAAACTGTGCTTCCATAAGCTAACACAGCACCTGTTCCATAATGTTGCTGTGAGGATTAGTTAGCACCAAGATGATAATGGATGTATAGCTGAGAGCCAGGCTTGGTACCTGGTAACACTCTTCCATATATTTTTTGCCTACCTCATCTGTCCAGCCTCTCAATGCTTAAGTCCCACTGAATTATGTGCAGTTCTGCCAGTGTGGCACATCTTTCCCGAGGGGGGCCTTTGTTCATGCCATTCCTTTATTTCAGTGTCAAGTTTATCTGCCATCCCGGGATACTGCCAGTACTGCCAGTTTTTGTTGTTGTTGTTGTTGTTATTGTTGTTGTTTTCAGGCATTTTCTACTCATTGTGCAATTCTCATCTCAAGCATTCTTTAACACCCCAATTTTCATTAAACCTTTTTGGCTTTTTGTCAAATAGGGAAAGTGCAAGAGAGAAACTGGCTTCAGAGAACAACGAATCTGGGAATTATCAAAGCCTAGTCTCTTCTCTTCCTCTTTATTCTCTCCTGTTACAGATGGTTTTTTCACTGCTTAGGGACTCATATTCCTCAGGTTTAGTAACCCCAGAGAATAAAAGATGTCAGAAATGAAAATCACAGTATCATATTGTCAGAATTCACAACACTTGCCATTTTAGATCCAGATTTAAGGAATGAGGGAAAGTCGATAGGCTTTTAAGCAGAATTTGATTAAACTTCTCTATACTTACATTGAAGTTTTCAAAGGTCAGTAGCCTAGGAAGCAAAAGATGGAGAAATGCTTACAATTTGCCCTGGAAAATGATAATGCACACACGCACACTACACAAAATCAATCTATAAAATAAAGTCTATTGGGGAAATCTTTATGAACAGAGATACAGAGAGGTACACACACTTCCATAGGATGACCTTATTTCACGTAGAGGCGTGTTCACCTCTTGGCTGCATCTCGCATACCATGTGGCCAAGGGCTACTGGAGAGCAGTCCCACTCCATCTTCCTCTCTGGGAAAGTGAGCAGTGCAGAGATTTTCTTTATGACTCTATTTCCTGTTTGGTGAAGCATCCATGGCCCAGCATCTAGCAATATGGGTTCTTCGTTAAACTAACTGTAACCTGCTATCTCCAATAAAGTGCTGGAACGGGGGAAAAATCAGCCTCCAGAGTCATGTCTCTTCATTTATCAAAAAAACTCAAAGTGAGTTTGAGTTCTTTCTACCCAAATGATAGTTTTTACATACACAGAGCATTATGGACTTACCTAAGGTTGATCTACAAGTTATAAATGTAGCTAGGTTAAACTCTTAGTTAAGATAGTGATGCAAATATTTTCATGTGATTGTCTTCACAGTCAATCAGCCCTTCATTGAAGGTGCACTCCTGGATCTTCATCCCGCCTCCATTTGTGTGTTTTCTGTTATTTGGTATGTATTCTTTTATTGTACTAGTGGATTTCAAGGCTTGCAATCACTTAACTATTTAGTACTGACAGCTTCCTACTTGCTTCAAAACAGTGCAGTCATGCTGACTCAAATGACTTTTCCTTGAGAGACTGTACACCAAATCCAGCATGTTCAAATGGCAATATGGTTTTCATATCCCAGTCTACAATCTGGCTTTACATATCCCAGTCAGATTTAAGTTCTGGTTCTCAAATGCTAAAAGGTTGGCCAGGCATTGTGGCTCATGCCTGTAATCCTAGCACTCTGGAAGGCTGGGGCAGGTAGATCTCTTGAGTTTAAGACTTGCTTGAGTAAGAGTGAAATCCATCTCTACTAAAAAATAGAAAAACTGCCTGGACATTGTGGCGGGCACCTGTAATCCCTGTTACTCAGGAGGCTGAGGCAAGAGGATCACCTGAGCCCAGGAGTTTGAGGTTGCTGTGAGCTATGCCATAGCACTCTGCCCAGGGCAACAGAGTGAGTCTCTGCCTCCAAAACAAACCAACAAACAAAACCCTAAAAGATTCTGTTTCCCTTGCAGCCATTTGCATCTAATTAATATCATATTTTTAAGATCCATTGCTATGGTGTTGAAAATGCTGGGAAAAAGCAAAGCAAAGCAAAACAAAACAAAACAAAAACCTACTTTTAAACTCCAGCATAGTATGGCATATATTTACAACTCTTTGATAAAGTTGTCATCTTATCATTCTAAACTTTTTATCATCCCTAAATGGAGACAAGTATACCTTTTACTTCAAGCTTGCTGCAGCTGCCCCAAACAACAGATTTCATAATGAATTGTGTTGATTACTTTTGGTGTGACTTATAATTGTGCCCTTCAGTTTTAGAAACAGCTCCGTCATGTTATGCTTGTACCTTTCACAAACTGACCCACTTTTCAAAATGCTTTCAGATCTATGTTTGAGTGAATGACCTAAATCCCTGTCTTGATGGGTTCAGTGTGTCTGACATCTTTCTCCTAAGAGGATGCAACTGTAATAGCTGGACACTATTCCTATCTGCCGCCCATACTAGGAGCTTCATTGAGGCATGGTTTGCAAATGAGAGCGAGAAACCAACCAGAGAATTCAGTCCTCCCTGAAGCCATATTCATGCAAGTTTACATGGAAACTTTACTCTGAACTATAACTTAGCACACATCTATTTATCTTAGAGGCAAATTATTTGCAAATTAAAATGTATCCAAACACTTTATGCTTAAATTGTAAGAGATCTGGGCATGTGTGCAATGCTACCAATTTTATCACTATAATGTCATAAGGATATTTAGCATACAGAATTACAATGAATGTGGCAGTTCAGGGATTAAAATCTCCTTAAATACTCATTCACATGACGGACTGGAGCAATTAGTGTACAGTAACAATGGTGCATGGATAACAAGAGTGTCTCATACATTTCCACCGAGAGCCATCTTCTATGATAATCATCCTAATGAAAAAAATCACAGTGGTTGAATTGAACTGCTATTGGTATAATGTTTAAAAAAAAAAGAACAGTAGAAAACATCATTAAAGTCACATTAAGGAACTGATTGAAATTGACCAGAAATCGAATAATCACACAACTGTCATTACTACCCTTTCTTATGGCTTTGAGTCCAGGTGTTACAGAAATCTCCTGTTGGTGGGGGCTTGTGTCATTATGTCTTTGCAGAGTATTATGTACAGAGAACAGAATGACACATCTGATGATTCTAGCAGTTCTAGTTTGTCAGTCTCTTCCCCATGTAGAGCTTCCACCCGTGTATGGAACGTTACCAGAAGGAATCGAATTAAAAAACAATTGTTTTTATTGTTGGCTGTATCAACTTAAAAAGAATCCACTTAGAAATTAGCTGTGTTTCACATATTCAAATACATTTTCAGTGATTTCTTTTTCTGCTCCTTTAAATGTTTTCCTTTTTTTTTTTTGAGATAGAGTTTCACTCTGTCACCCTGGATAGAGTGTCCTAGCATCATAGCTCACAGCAACCTCAAACTCTTGGGCTCAAAGAATATAGGGAAAGGGGAGAGGGAGGGGAGGGGAGGGGGGAGGATGGGTAGAAGGAGAGTGGTGGGATCAGGCCTATGGCTCATCTTGTAAGGGTTCATGTGAATCTTTCTAAATGTAGAATATAAATGTCTTAACACAATAACTAAGAAAACGACATGAAGGCTATGTTAACCAGTTTGATGAAAATATTTCAGATTGTATATGACCAGCACACTGTACCCCATGCTGCATTAATGTACACAGCTATGATTTAATTAAAAAAAAAAAAAAAACTCTTGGGCTCAAGCAATCGTCTTGTCTCAGCCTCATAAGTAGCTGGGACTACAGGCTCCTGTCAGAATGCCTGACTAGTTTTTCTTTTTCTACTCTCACTCTTGCTCAGGCTGGTTTTGAACTCCTGAGCTCAAGCAATCCTCCCAAACCCCTGCTTGGATTACGGGCGTTAAACGTTTTCCTTTACATAAGAGTAACATCAAAAAAATCTATGCCCAAACTGAAGATGAAAAGAGAAGGAGTGATTTACCTGAGATTGATGTCTAGAAATCAGCACATGAGGTAGAATCAGTTGTTTGTAACTTCAACCTGCCCCATGAGCAGATGGAAGAAGGATGTGCCCATGGACTTGGGATAGGAAGTTCAGTTCAGCAAAAGCTGATCATACTTCAGGGAGAGGACGTGTTGACAGCCAGGCTCATTTAGCACTCCTTTCCCCCTGATCCTTGAATAACGGCCCGGCATTGAGCAGCCACACTTGGCAGATAACAAATCGAATCTAACTCATCTGCAAGTCAAATGGTCCCCCTGAATTAGCCAATCTGATGATGTTCTTTCCAAGTTTATTACCACAGAATATTTAAACCTGGTATTGATTGTTAGAATCTGAAGGTGATAATTCTACTGGGATTCTAAGTCTGGGCAGAAGGAAAGGTAGAGATAAACTTTGCCAAGTTAATAAGCCACCGAACAGTTAACATGAATACAACGGCAGCTCCTTTGTGATGGCTGAATGAAATATTTAACTACTCAGCAATTCTGCCAACCACGTTTTGATTGCAGGCTCAGGGGCTTCAGCATATCATTTTGATATTCACCTTCTTTGCTTTCATCAGGTATTGGACAACCCTCAGGATGTTCCTATTTCCTCAGACCCTTTAGGAAAAGGGCAAAGTAAAGATTTTGATGAAAAGTTTCTTTTCTTGCAACCTCTTTGCCTGCTTTGTTCATTAGTACATGATTTTCTTTTGCTTAAAACTTCAATTTCACCTTCATTTGACACAACTGAGTGGTGTATAACCTGGGAATGAGCAAACGATGTCAGCTTACATCAGACAAACGAGAATTCATGTTATAGAAAATTGGAAAATGCTTGCATATAATATCAAGGTCTTTAATATGAATCCAGTAAGAGGTCCAGGAATCAAAATACTTGCCTTGCCTGTCCATCGTAGCTCACAGCGAACTCAAACTCCTGGGCTCAAGTGATCCTCCTGCCTCAGCAGCCTTCCAAGTAGCTGGGACTACAGGAATGTGCCATGTTGCCTGGCTAATTTTTCTATTTTTTAATTTATGTTTTTATTATTTTTTTTGAGACAGAGTCACTTTCTGTCACCCTGGCAGGAGTGCCATGGGCTCGGCCTAGCGCACAGCAAACTCAAACTCTTTGGCTTGAGCAAAAAAGGATGTAATTCTTATTTGATGCCCTTCTCCTTGGTTTGATATTTATAACAGTATCATTGAGCTTAACTGTATTATTGCTGTGTTGATGATCAATATATTGATCACTAGCATAAAGAAGTAGGAATTTTAGAATGTTTCTTTAAAACCTCCAGAACTTTTCAGTCCTCTGCTCTGCAGTAGCTCAGCAAATCAACTATTACAGCTCTCTTTCAGTCACGAGAACTCTACCTTAGAAGCCAAATTCATATTAAACACACATTCATCTTGAATTAGGTTGCTCTGGGAAATTGGTAATTGCATCAGAAAAATCAACATTTTTTGTTACATTTTAGAAAAGCCTGTTTAAAACCTCTAGACCTTAAAAAGCACTTGTTGTTTGTCAGCATATCAGTCTTTTATGGCTGCTGTAACAAAGTACCACAGATGAGTGGCTTGAAACAATAGCAGCTAATTGTCTGACAGTTCTGGAGGCTAGACGTCTGAAATCAAAGTGCTGTAGGGACATTCTCCCTCTCAAGTGTGTACTGGAGGATATGGCCTTCCCTTTTCCAGTTTCTGCCAGCCCCAGCTCTTTCTTGGCTCTGAAGATAGTGTCCTCCAATTTCTACCCCATCTTCCTATGGCCATGTACCCTTTGTCTGTGTCTTTACATGGTCTTCTCCTGTTTTCCTGTTATGAGTCTGTGCCTGAATTTTCTGCTTCTTATGGGGACACCAGTCATATTATCTTTGGGCCCACTCTAATGACCTCATCTTAACTCAATGACATCTGGAAAGACCCTATTTCCAAATAAGGTCACAGTCCCAGTTTCCAGGACTAGGCTTCAACATATCATTTTAGTTCAAATTGTAGCAGTCAGTACTAATTTTAATTAGTGACATGCTCTAATGTTTGCCCAGCCAAGTTCGTTTGCTTTTCTAGGTAATAAATAGATAAAAATGTGAGAAAATCCATTATAAAGCATATTAAAAAGTGTTTCATTCATGAACTGAGGACAGCTATAATTCTGTACTGAACATTTGAATGATAAGATAATATTAATTATTTATTAAAAATCCATAGATTTGGATCACTTATCATTATATGAGAATGTTCTGATTATTATAAAAACGTTCTTCTTTTTCCATCTGCTCATTAACTTTATATGTTTAACAAAATAATATTGGTAATCTTATTGATTTCAAATTTTCTTAAGTTTAAGCAACCTTTCAGTCTCTAAGCCAATTTTAAAATATTGTCTCCATTGCATTTTTTTCAAGTAAATGAAAAAGAGATATAAAATTATTTTTAACACTAAATATGAAATTCAGTTTTCTAGTGGTTAAGCACTTTCCTGAGTCTGTGTGATACAGAATTTCATATGAATATAAACACAAGAAAGTAGTATCATTATAATACATTTTAATTCAGATAACTCAAAAAAGTTTAATTCCGAATGTCATTTTGGGAAAGTTCTCTCCTCTAATGAAAGTATTACTGCTTTAGTTTCTGTCAACAGCTGTGTCTGAGATATGTGACAAAGCTCCCTTCAGCGTACACATAGATGATGGGAATGTGCTAGAATCTGTTTCTTGCATGTACCTAATAGTGAGAATTATATCTCTTATAAGTGTCCTAATTCTAAAGACCCTAATTTGTTAATAAAACAGATATTTTGTTACAGTGATAGTGAGTGGGGTTTAAGAACATAGATCTTGCAGTCACCCTACTTGTCTCTGAATGTCACCTCCCCTAAAAGGCCTCACTATGTGAACTTGGCCCAGTCTCTCTTATCCTCTTTAGGTTTTAGTCCTTCATCAGATGATAACAATGTTAACTTATTACTGAGAGTTCATAAAAGAATTAAGTGATTTAATTGAGGCAAAACATTTAGAATAATTCTTGGTGCATTGTAGCTATTATGTTTATGTTTGCTATTTTTCTGACTCCTGATTATATTATTGCTATTGTTATTGCTATAATACAATTATTACAGAACAAAGCTACAGTTGTGTAAAAAATTCAAGACACTGCTCCAGACACTCTCTTACTTTCCACATCTCCACTCTGATTCCCACAACATGGTCAATTAAGGAGATGTTAAGAATATTCAGGAATAGTGTCTTTTCAGTATGTGGCTAACAACCTGGCCCCATACAATCATACGGTGCCTCTAGTATTTTTTCTGCAATGTATCTAGCATTTTCTAAGCTACAGTTTCTTGAATGAAAAATGTTATAGGGCTATGTAAAGATGTATACATGAATTTTCATAACAGATTTATTCATAACTCCCCTAAACTTGAAGCAGCTAAAAATGCTGATGGTAAACAGATAAATAAATTATGACGTATTCATATTCTGGAACACTATTCATTAATTGAAAGTAAAAATGTACTGGTACATAGAATCATATGGATGAATCTTAAGAGCATTGTGCTAAGTAAAGGAAGTTAGACACAAAAGGCTATATATTCTGTGTGATTGTACATAGTTAACATTCTGTAACAAGGGAAAACTGTAGAGATGAAAACAAATTAGTACCTGCCCTGGGCTAAGGATGATGGAGGGGAGGCCAGACAGCCAAGTGGTTTGAGGAAACTTTGGGAAGTGATGGAATTGATCCCAACTATGATTGTGGTGACCATTTTGAGGTAGTATACACTTGACAAAACTCATCAGACTTTCCACAGGAATAGAATAAATTATACTCTGTGCAAATGTGACCTTAAATTAACTTTTTTAAAAGCAGAAAAGAAGTTAGCAGTCATTGAGGACCTGCTATGAGTTAGATATCAAGTACACCAGTTAGGCAGAGACCTGATTTATCCATGAACTCATGGAGAAAACATGAAAGTAAGTTTATGGATAAAAACATAATATTAAAAAGTCCTCATAGGTTTCATAGAACTTTGTGACTTGCTGATTTTTATAGCTCAAAACCTAGATACAGTGGAACTTCCAAAGCTGACCACCTCCCTATACTGACCACCTCCTTAAGTTGACCTAATTTTCATTAGGTGCACATGCACCATGTGTATCAGTACAGTAGGCCTAGTTCCTTATGGTGACCACCTCCATATGCTCAGTTTATGAGAGTCCCTTGAATGGTCACCTTATAGAGGTTCTACAGTACTTTATGCTACATTTAAAACAACAGTATCAAGAATTTGTGAGGTTATGGCTGCTGCAGGCAGGTGAGCTCACCCCCATTGGGACTTTTAGGGGTCGAACCACTGACAGCCAGCTGGGACTTTAATGGGCAGGGAGCTGACCCTGTTTGGACTTCTAAGAGTGGAGCCATAGACTCTGGGTTTGGACTTGCAAGTGTGGAGACCCTGGCACCAGGTTTGGACTTTCAAGGGAGGAGCTTCAGGCACTGGCTTGGACTTTAAACAGCTGGGTGCTGATGCCTCATTTAGACTTTAAAGGGCGGAACTGCTGCCACCCTGTTTAGACTTTAAATGGTGGAGCGCCTCATGCCTGGTATGGATTTTCAAGGGCTGGCTGCTGATGCCAGATTTGGACTTTCAAGGGTGGGTGAACTGGGGCCCAGCTCAGACTTACAAGGGTGGAGGTGTTGATGCCTTTGTCCTGACTGTGGCTAGTGTTCTTTCCTGAGCTGGTGGTCCACTGGAGAGGACCAGGCTCCATTCCCTTGTGTATGCTGGTTGGAACTGTCTGTGGATTTCCAGTATTGGGATATTGGAGACCCTTTGAGTTCTCCCTACTGAGCAGTGATTGTACTGTCTGGGTCAATCTATTTAGAACTCTAGACCTGGGCTGTTCAACCTGGGTCCCTCCGAGGTTGAGTGCCGGTTGTTTTAAAGTGGGAAAGGACTGAATCTCTTTCACCAGCTATTGCTGGTTGGGGGCAGGGCACCACAGGTGCTTGTATCTCCCCACAGATGAGATTCTAGCCTAATACCTCAACTCCTTAAGATTGGGTAGAGGTGGCTGATTTCAGATAAGAGTCATCTTGTTCTCTCTTCCTAAGCAGATCTTCAGAGTCTTAGGCTACAGCTCTGAAAGGGACCTTACTATTGGTAAGGGAAAACCGATAGTCATAAACCTCAGCTCATTGGTTAAGGGCAGGTTAACTGTACTTCCTGGGGCCCCCAATCCAATCTTACTCTACCATTTTAAATAGCCAAATGGCAGAAAATACTCATGGGGTGGAATCATAGGAATAACTCTGGCAACATAAATAATCACAGTAGATCAAATCCCCCAAAGAATGCCAAAGGAAATCAAACAAAAGATGCCATTCATAGACAAATGGATGAAATTTCAGAAATAGAATTCAGAATATGGATGGCAAATAAGATCAATGGATTGGAAATAAAGTTAGAAATTGAAATTCAAAGACTAGTTCAAATGTTTTCTCAAGAAATCAATGAATTCAAAGACAAAATCTCCACGGATATGGACATAATGAGAAAAGAAATAGCAAATCTTAAGGAAATGAGAAAGTTATTCGAGGAGCTTTGTAATAGAGTAGAATCCCTCAGTAATAGAGTGGAGCAGGCAGAAGAAAGAATCTCTCAAACGCTCCCTAGTGCTCAAAGAGGCAGGCAGAGAAATGGAGACCAAAAACTGATCATTCCCTGAGAGAGTTGTGGGACTACTCCAAAAGAACAAACATTCATCTGATAGGAATTCCTGAAGGAGAAGAGGATGGTCCTAAAGGAACAGATTCCCTACTCCAAGATATAATGGAGGAGAATATCCCAAGCATGGCAAGAGATACAGAAATTCAGACAGTAGAGAGTTTCAGAACCGTAGCAAGACTCAATCCAAATAAAGCATCTCCTAGGCACATTATAATTAATTTTGCCAAAATTAATATGAAGGGAAAATTCTGCAAGCAGCAAGATATAAGAAAAGAATTACCTGCAAAGGGAGAAATATACTAGAATGACTGCAGACCTCTCAGCTGAAATCTTTCAAGCCAGAAGAGGATGGTCATCAACCTTCAGTCTCCTAAAACAAAAAAATTTTTAGCCCAGGATTCTGTATCTAGGTAAACTGAGTTTCATTTATGATGGAGAAATCAAATACTTCACTGGCATACACATGTTGAGGAAATTTGCCATAACTAAACCAGCTCTCCAGGGTATTCTCAGACCCTTTTTCCATAATGACCAGCATGATGGTCTACCCCAAAGTAAACTCACCCAGAAATTATTGAACAAAACTGAACTCCCACAATGGTGAAAGATTAAAAATGTCCACTGGACCTTTGAAAAACATGACACCTAAAATATTACCATACCTATCAATCCTATCAATTAATATGAATGGTTTAAATTGTCCTCTAAGAGGCACGCGTTGGCTGACTGGATACACAAACTCAGACCAGATATCTGCTGCATACAAGAATCTCATCTTACCTTATAGGATACAAATAAACTCAGGGTGAAGGGATGGAAATCAGAAAAAAGTAGCGATTGCATTTTATTTGCAGATAAAATTTGCTTTAAACCAACAAAGGTAAAGAAAGACAAGGATGGTCACTACATATTTGTTAAGGGAAATACCCAACATGAAGAGATTTTGATCATTAACATTTATGCACCCTACCAGAATGCTCCTCAATTTATAAAGCAAACCCTAATGGATATAAACAACTTAATATCTTCCTGCACTATAACAGTTTGAGATTTTAACACCCCTTTGACAGTTTTGTATAGATCTTCCAATGAGAAACTAAACAAAGAAATATTAGGCTTAAACCTGACCCTAGAAAAAATGGACTTTACAGACCTGTACAGAACATTTCATGCTAATAAAACTGAATATACATTCTTCTCAGCAGCCTATGGATAATCCTCCAAAATTGATCATACCTTAGGACACAAGTCTAACCTCAGAAAATTTAAAAGAATAGAAATTATTCCTTGTATCTTCTTGGACCACCATGGAATAAAACTTGAACTCAACAGCAATAGGAATCTTCAAACTCAAACAAAGTCATGGAAACTAAATGATCTTAGGCTGAATGATAGCTGGGTCAAAGACAAGATTAAGAAGGAAATCACCAAATTTTTGGAACAAAATGACAATGAAGACACAAATTATCAAAACCTGTGGGACTGTGCAAAGGCACTCCTAAGAGGAAAATTTATAGCATTGGAAGCCTTCATCAAGAAAATAGAAAAAGAAGAAGCCAACAACTTAATAATCTCAAGCAACTGGAAAAGGAAGAAAATTCCAACCCCAAATCCAGAAGCAGAAGAAAAATAACCAAAATTAGGGCAGAATTAAATGAAATTAAAAACAAAAGAATCATTCAGAAGATCAATGAAACAAGAAGTTGGTTTTTTGAAAAGATTAACAAAATTGATAAACATTTGGCCAACCAAACCAGGAACAGAAAAGTAAAATCTCTAATATTGTCTAGCAGAAATGATAAAGAAGAAATAACAAAGGATACCTCAGAAATTCAAGAAATTCTCAATAATTACTACAAAAAACTCTATTCTCAGAAATACGAAAATCTGAAGGAAATGGACCAATACCTGGAAGCATACCACCTTCCTGGACTCAACCAGAAAGAATTAGAAATCTTGAATAGACCTATATCAATCACTGAAATAGTTTCAACTATATGTAATCTCGCCCAAAGCAAAAATCTGGGACCAGATGGCTCCATATGCAAATTCTATCAAACCCTTAAAGAGGTATTAGCACCTATATTGTACAACCTTTTCCAAAACATTGAAAAAGAAGGAATACTTTCCAACACATTCTATGAAGTAAATATTACCCTGATCCCCAAATCAAGAAAGGATTCAACAAAGAAAGAAAAAGATATACCAATATCATTAATGAATATTGATGCAAATTATTCAATAAGATCTTAGCAAAGAGAGATCAAAAACACATCACAAAAGTTATATACCATGAGCAAGTTGGTTTTATTCCAGGGTTACAGGGTTCGTTCAACATATGCAAATCTATAAATATAATACATCACATAAATAGAAAAAAAAAAAGACAATATGATTCTCTCCATTGATACAGAAAAAGTTTTTGATAATTAGCTTTAAAGAGTATTCTGATAACCAGCATCCTTTCATGATCAAAACATTTAAGAAAATAGGCATAAAAGGGACATTTTGTAAACCAATAGAGGCCATCTACATCAAACTCACACCCAATATCATATTGAATGGAGTAAAATTGAAAACATTTCCACTCAGGTCAGGAACTAAGCAAGAATGCCCACTGTATCCACTGCTATTCAACATAGTAATGGAAGTCCTAGCCATTGCAATCAGGCAAGAGAAGGTGATCAAGTGTATCCAAATAGGGCAGTGATTCTCAATCTTCCTAATGTTGTGGCCCTTTAATACAGTTCCTGTGGGTTGTAACCCACAGGTTTAGAATTACTGAAATAGGGTCAGAGGAGATCAAACTTCCACTCTTCACTGATGATATGATCCTATATATGGAAAATGCCAGGGACTCAACTACAAAACTCTTAGAAGTGATCAAGGAATACAGCAACATCTCAGGATACAAAATCAATACTTAAAAATCAGTATCTTTTATATATGCCAACAATAGTCAAGCTGAAAATAAAGACAAGGATTCTATTCCTTTTTCAGTAGTGCCAAAGAAGATGAAATATCTGGGAATTTACCTAACAAAGAACATGAAAGAGCTCTATACAGAGAATTATGAAACTCTGAGAAAAGAAACAGCTAAAGATGTTAACAAATGGAAAAACATACCATGCTTATGGCTGGGAAGAATCAACATTGTTAAAATGTCCATACTATCCAAAGCAATCTACAGATTTAATGCAATCCCTATTAAAGCAACATTGTCATACTTTAAAAAGAGCTTGAAAAAAATAGTGCTTCATTTTAGATGGAATCAGAAAAAACCTCGAATAGACAATACATTATTCAGAAATAAAAACAAGTCAGGAGGTATCACACTAGCAGACTTCAGGCTATACTATAAATCTGTAGTGATCAAAACAGCATAGTACTGGCACAAAAACAGAGCGGTAGATTTTTGGAACAGAATAGAGAACCAAGAGATGAACCCAGTTACTAACCATCATTTGATCTTTGAGAAGTCTATCAAAAACATTCAGTGGGGGAAAGACTCCCTATTTAACAAATGGTGCTGGGTGAACTGGCTGGCAACCCATAGAAGACTGAAACTGGACCCCCAACTTTCACCATTAACCAAATTGGTTCTCACTAGATAAAAGATTTAAACTTATGACATGAAACTATAAAAATACTGGAAGAGAGTGCAGGGAAAACACTTGAAGAAATTGGCCTGAGAGAATATTTTCTGAGGAGGACCCCCCCAGGCAATTGAAGCAACACCAAAAATACATTACTGGGATCTGATCAAACTAAAAAGTTTTTGCACAGCCAAGAACACAGTAAGTAAAGCAAACAGACAACCTTCAGAATGGGAGAAGAATTTCACAGGTTATGCTTCCAGTAAAGGTCTGATAACTGGAATCCACAGAGAAGTCAAACTAATCAAGAAGAAAAGAACAAATAAGCCCATTTCTATATGGGCAAGAGACTTGAACAGAAACTTCTCTGATGAAGACAGGTGCATGGCCTATAATCACATGAAAAAAATGCTTGTTATCTTTAATCATCAGAGAAATGCAAATCAAAACCACTTTGAGATATCATCTAACTCCAGTAAGATTAGCCCACATTACAAAATCCCAAAACTACAGATGTTGGTGTGGACGTGGAGAGAAGGGAACACTTCTACACTACTGGTGGGAATGCAAGCTAATCCGACCTTTTTGGAAAGAAGTTTGGAAAATACTCAAGAAAATAAAAGTAGACCTACCATTCGATCCCAGATTATCAAAAATCATTTTACAACAATAGCATTTGTACCAGAATGTTTATTGCAGCCCAATTCATAATTGCCAAGACATGGAAATAGTCCACGTGCCCATGGACCCATGAATGGATTAACAAATCATGGTATATGTACATCATAGAATATTAAGCAACCGTAAACAAAGATAGAGACTTCACATCTTTTATGTTTACCTAGATGGAGCTAGAGCATATTCTTCTTAAGTATCTCAAGAATGGAAAAAAAAGTATCCAATGTATTCAATACTACTATGAAATCAATATATAATCACCTACACATTCATATGAATGGTGAAATATAACTATAGTACAGAAAGTAGAAGTGAAGAGGGAGAGAGAGAGGAAGGAAGGGAGGAGGAGGGAGGAGGGAGAGTATTTGGGGAGAGCTCACCTAATGTACATGATGCAGTGGTACATTTCAAAACTATTAAGAAACGAGTATAATTGTGATGGATGTGTTACTCAGTTCAATGTAAGCATTTCACATTGTATATCAAATCAGTACACTGAACCCCATAAATGCATCAGTGTACACAGTTATGATTTAATAAAAACAAACAAAAAAGAGCTTGTAAGAAACACCTATGTCCCTGCAAATCTGTTTAACTTCCTATAGCAGTTTGAATTTTCAGCTGCCCATTTTTTTTCTTATTTTGCTACTATTAAATATTTCTGTTTAAAATTTAAGTTTTTGCTCTTTTTAGCTTAACTCTCTGTGACATAAATCACCAAGAAACAGTATTTGTTAAGCATTTACAACAATCCTCTGCTTAATGTTAAATATCACCTCAAACCCCTTCCTTGGTTCCCTCTAGGGAGGATCTTTTGTGATGATTTGAAGAGTATGTGTCCGTTGGTTAGAATTGTCACAATTTAATCACTTTCAAGGGATAGTTTACACAATATTTGGTCTAGAGAGGAAAACAAAATGAAATTTGACAGAATTCAAGGAAGCAGAAATCTTCACATAGTCTTCCAACAGAATGTACCCTCTGAGATTTCTATCATTACCCATTTTCTTTTCATATTTGCTGATGTGATGAATACGTGAAGGTCATTACTTTTTTTTCTGGTGTTACTTTTGGAATTTCTTGGTTTTTAGTATCTCTTACATTAGTCAGGTACTTGATATTCTGCAAAATGCTTACGTGCATTAAGGAAGGTTCTTCTAGAGAAAACAAATGTATTGAAACTGAACTTAAAGAGACAAAACAAGTTCAGCTAAAGGTTTGAAGTCTTTCATATGGGTCTTATTTCTTTCACAGCTAATGTGTAGATTCTTGGGTAAACTCTTCACATTATTTGTGACCCTATTTTCTCATTTAAATAATTAAAGAATTGAGTCCAATGATCTCCAATAGACTTCCAAATCCTAAGATGATTAGATGTTTGGACTGGGATAAATATATATTGTATACTTGAACCACTTAGATAAATAGTAAATTAATACTATAGAGGTTGCAAAATATAATGGTTAGATAGATTCATTGAACATATTATTCTTTAAAGAATTTATTAAAAAATTATAAAAGATACTGATGATTTGTAAGAACACATCATCTCTCTATACTTCCTCATTTTTGGATATTTAGAAAAGCTTGTTAAAATGTTTAATTTTTGTTTTAGACTGTAACTACTTTTGTCACTTAAATATTTAGCATTTCCCCTTTTGATTGAACTTGCTGTGATTTTTCTTTATTTCTACTTCTTTGTTCTTACCAATTCTTTCATCTTTCCTCTCTCTATTTTATCCATTCCCCAAAGTCTTTTTCCATCTATGATTTGTGTTTTCAAATACTGAGATAACCTTAGGGCATTAATTCTTTTATTTCTATATTTTGCATATTTTATAGACTGTAGAAAGAATCTTGGAGTTTCAGTGCTGGAGGGAACTTTGAGAAATCAGCTCATCGACAGTCTTCCCATGTGCGTCGTTCGGCCACCGCATCACTGTCCCCCGGCTTGTCAGTCTTCTGTAGTTTATAAAAGAATTTCTGTGCAGCACAGCCTCAAGCCTGGTTCAGTGTCCTACTTAAGGAAATCATTCCATGGCATTGCTTGTCAATCCTGTCCAATATTAAACAAAATTTAATGTTTCACTGTATGTATACTCCGTAAGCTGTTAAGATATATGAAGATTACATGATACTGTGTACAAGTAAATAAAAGTTAGATCTTAGGAAGAATCCTTTTGCTCTGCAACTACCTTTCCAAAAAATTGATTTGTCACTACTTAACAAGAATATACATATTTTTTTGTACAAGAACTGAGCTAGAAGATTAGGGCTGAGCCCTAAGGCCAGTTGAGGAATCTAAAGGATGATGATCTCTAAAATCATTTAGTTATCTTTTTATCTACACTGCAACTGAGAGGAAAATAAGGGGTTGGAAATCAGAGGCAAATCTCCTTGTCCTAATCCTGGGGCTATAAAACGATGTAAATTTACAATCATGTCATATTTAAAGTGCTGTATACTTCAAAGTTTATAAAAACACTTCCATATATCCACAAATAAATAAAACAATGTAAATTAAAAATACTGAAATATACATATTATCTCTGAGGCAGTGAGGTGCCATTTTTTATTGTTAATGAGAAGTAGAGCTGAGACTGGACCTGGGATTTCACATATCAGTGCTCTTGCTGTTATGCCAGAAGGTCTTTCATGCAATCAGAGATTGTCTTACTCCAAAGGAAAGTGACGAAAAAAGATATATACAGTGAAAACATTGCTGTAAAAACTATAAGAAGTGAATTCCAACTTTGATGTGTCTGCCAAGCTGCCATGTGAGAAGCAGGGAACAAACTATTTGGGTCCTTGTTTGTGGGTTTCTGGGTAGTTGTCTAGGGGGAGCATGTTAGAATTCGTCTTCTTCTCTGAAAGAATCCTTTCACGGAATAATGAAATTCAGGCATGTTTGAGATAATCTCACTATATTTTGTTTAATCTTGTGACTGCCCCATTAAAATTTCCTTGACATATTTGGACCGAGGTGTAAATTCTGTTTAGAGTCTCACTGTATGATCCATGTTTCTTTCCAAGAACATCATCAATCCAGATATCCAAAACTCACTGAAGTCCTTCTTCCAAAATTTCAGTTAAAGGGGAATGTGACCTGTGTTTAGATTTCTACAAAAACAAAGCATCATGAAGTCTTCACTTTCTGGTCTTTTTTGCTCCCAAAGCATTCTCTGCTGAAATGAGATTTGTAACCAATTTAAGGAAAAAACTGTTCTTTTAAAATTTTAGTCATGGCAAAGAGATCATTTAGGGGCCTGAAAAAAAATATTCAGGGTAATGATGATATTAAAAACAAATAATGCTCGGAGAGACAGTGTGACAGGAGGTAGAGGAATGGCACCCAAATGACCCTTCAGTGTTTCTCAACTCGTATTCAGAGACTGTACCTGTCAAAGTTTGGTCCAGAGGAAGTTGCGGCAGGGAGGCTGCATTGCCTGCCTGAATAATGTCCTTGATGAGTAGTGAACATCTAGGCTGAGAGCTACAAATGGAAGGCCAGAGGCAAGGCCTCTGCAGCATTACCACTTCAATAGCCCACTCAGCAGGAATTAACATGCGGTTTGAACTGAGTCTTTCCCCGCTGGCCACAACACCTACACTTCTCTTTATGGATCCTTGACTTTCTCCCAGTAAATTTCATTACATGAAAGGGATGTGCCAGGGGACACCCTTGATGGCCTAACTGCTTCTCTATCTCATGATAAATCGATAGAGTGTGCTGCTCAGTGGCGATCTCTAATTTAATATATAAAAATGTACCTTTACGGAATGCCACTGAACATGAGACTTCTGAATGAATACCCCCGGGAACCAAAGTCCCTTATTTCTCCTGAGGGAAAAAAAAGGCCTTAGAATATCCCCGCACACGCATGCACAGCGTTGACTGACTTATTTGAAAAGACTTAGCTGGATAAGGAGCTCGAGAAGGCCACCGTCCCTGGCTCTGCGGTTTGCCCTTCCTCCGGTGGGGATCTATCATCCAAGTCCGTCCCCGGTGGTTCCGCTAGGTCTCCCAGTAAGTAGGTATTTAGTTTAAGTATATGTGAAAGTAGTCTTCAAATGTTTACCATGGGGAGATTAATAGTTTATTATCTGAGAAGGAGCAAAGAGGCTTCACGGGGCCTGGAGGAAAGCCTGGAGGGTCACAGAAACCAGATAGGGACACTGGTCAGCCCGCGGGGACACCTGCCACAAAAGGGAAAGGATGTGGGACTGAGGTAACCTAGGTGATGAGTGACCCATAGAAAAGGACAACAACACCTGGAGGTGCAGAGAGATCAGTGGGAGAGTTACAAATAATTTTGAACGGAGAGAAAGAGGATCTTTGTACCTCTACAGTCTCTGCCTCTCCGGCTCTCTCCTCAGGCACCAGAGGGGCGCTCTTCCAACTCTCTTTGGAAGTGCTCTGAGCTTTCTTTCTGCTCTAAAATAAAATTTCTCTTCGTTATACTGCAGCCTGCGTGGAATTACTTTTACTTTCTGGTCAGGCTGCCTGTGAGGCTTCAGTTTAGCCTCTATTTCTACACACTCTGCCTTCTATACATCAGAGCCTCCACTGAACTTTCTAGTTCCCAGCCAGGGCAGCGGGTTGGAGTCAGAGAATCAGGACACCCACCCCTCACCCTCAATATCATCCATTCTGGAGTTTGGAATAGTAAGTAAAGTTTTATAACAGTAATAATAATAATATGTAGTTAAAACTTGACATTACCTATTTAGTTAGGCTTTGGATTCAAACTACTTGGTTTCAAGTTTTTGTTTAACCATGTGGAGAATAATGGGCAGTAAAAGAGAAAGGTCAAGTTTATCTGGGTTAGTGTCCCCCAAAGTAACTCAGAACAGGGAATTTTTGGTTTGAGTCATCAAAAGAGCATTTTTTAGGCTACTGTGAGAACAAGGAAAGGTGATTCTGTAAGAGGGAAACAAAGCAAAGATGCTGACGTGAGACATGGTTTAACCCCGAGGACTTCTGACTTCGCGGTTACAATTTGCCTAAGGTTCTATATGGCGTGTTACATGACTCGTATAATGACTTAGATCACCTCTGATTCCCATTTTACAGATGAGAAGAATGAGTACAGCGAGGGTAAATATCAAGTCCAGAAGTGCATAACTAGCACATTTCTAAACCAGAGGGCATCAGGGTTAAGTGTATTTTTCTGACTTGGTTATGTCTTTTGAATCTTTTTTCATAAAAGGCAATACAACAATAAAAAGAAGCCAAAAATATAAAAGAAAGAAGAAAAGAGAGAAGTGTAATATAAGCAGTCATAGCAGTTAAAAGTTCCAATAGAGGTTTTATTCAATAACTTCTCTAACAGCAGAAAGGAAGGCCAGCTTTTATGAGAAAGGACAGAGGCCATTGCTGGCAGGCAAATACTACCAATGCAGTAGTCACCGGACATGAGTAATTCCTTTTTCCACAAAAAGAATAAACAAAGAGCTCTTTGATACATAGATTTGCAAATACATACACAAAAGAATAGCAATCAGTGTTGACAAGCATTGTATGATGTTGAGAGCATTTCCACCTAGATCTCATTCATGACAGCATCGTAAAAAACGTCACACGGAAAACTGACGTTCAGTTATTTTAAATGACTTGCATAATTAGTAAGTAGTGGGCAAAGATTTTGTTTACACCTTCTGGTTCTATAAAATATTCCTCGGAGAGAAACCTTTGGGAAATTTTACTGAACACTTATAAAAATATTGGCAACTCTAAAAATGGACTAAATCGCAATAATCAACAAATTTTAATAATTGAGCCAGAGATAGCTCTTAATTTGTACTGTTAAAACCAAGTAAATGGTCGTAATACAGTTGGGCAGATATGGAACAATATACTAGATGTTCCTACACACACATCTTTCCAGGGCTGCGCACAATATCTGTGGTTCAAATGTAGCTCTTCTAAATCATTAGGTAATCTGAGCAAGCACCCAAGTGAGCCAGTGAGCGCCACCAGATACATTTTTGGATCAAAAGATTGCTGATCTCTTTGTGGTCATTGTCAACTTTAACTTCTGCTAAAATGTAAAAATCATAACAGGAAACACTTCCATTTGCTCCCTTATCAGAACTTGAAGAAAATCGACTGTTTTAAAAATAAGCACTGACTATTTGTTACATAGGTAATTGATTAACCAAAATTGGCTAATCCTGTGTATGCCTTGCCTGGTTTGCAGCTGGAAGAGATTTAAGTAAATGTCCTAGAAGAAATAAAAGGAAATCAAATATTTGTGTGCTTCGGGTTACAGGTAAAAACTGCTTCAGATGTGAAAGTATTGTTTCTCCAAGTTTAGGTTATTAATAAAAAACCCTATGTAACTTACAGTTTTTTTTTTCCCCTGAGATTTAATCCTTAATGGAAAGTAATGTAGAAACAAATTTTTAGATCTTAAATATATGCTTAAAAGGTTTTGAATTATTTTCATTAATTTCTATTTTACTTTGCTACCTGAGAGTTTTAATAAATGTTAAGCTTAGGCTTTTATGATAGAGTCCTAACATACTAGACTCAACTTTTCCTTTTCATTCCAAGGATTTGATTTAGTTTTCTTCCTTGGCCTCCTTCCCTTTTTCCCTCCCTCCTTTCCTCCCTCCCGTCCCTTCTCCCCCTCCCTCCCTTCCCTTCTCCTCCTCCCTCCCTCCCTTCCCTTCTCCCCCTCCCTCCCTCACTTCCCTTCTCCCCCTCCCT